>PVHP010013994.1:0-30287 GCA_004024765.1 Zapus hudsonius | reverse complement strand
AATGTATATATGCACAGAGAGTCATGTTAGAAATAAGATTTGAACAGCAAGAATGTCCATTGACTTATTTTTCAGTGTCCTTGTTGTCTGCTGGAGGAGGTATATTTCTGCATTGGATGGTAAGATGTTTTTATTTCTATATAGGGTCTGCACCTCTACATTCAAAGGGCTAGCTATATCATGGAAATTCTAACTCAAAATTCCAAAGGCATTGTTGGCAATCAGTGTAATAACTTTGTTGGTCAAATGGAGAAATAAAACCAAGGCAAGAAATGATCAAAGAGAGAATAAGCCAGACAAACCAATGTCCTTCCACAGACTCTCAAGTAATTAAAATAAAAACAATTACTCATATGCATAGAGCAAGTCAGCACATTTTTTTCACAGAACAAGGAAAATGCACAACTCCTAAGAGCAATGATATAAATATTTCAGCTGATAGTACATCCAGGACCAAGAAGGTAAAATAAACTAGATTTAAACAATTTGACACAGAACTGCAAAAGGCATTGTGAAATTCTGCAAAATTGCAGATCCAATTTCCCTGGAATATACTTCAGCCTAGCAAAACTTTGACAATTATTCACGTTGGAGAACCAGGCAGAAATGCAGACAATGGGAAAACAAACACTCAATCATCATGTTTCAGAATGCCACGATGTCCAGAAAATGCCTAGGATTGCTTCTTTTTCTCTGAAGCCTGGAACCAGGCTCTTAATCCTTAAGTTTTCTAATATCTACTTCTCTATGTGTATGTGTCTACCTCTGTCTTTCTTTTTCTCTTTATCTCTCTTCCCCCCCCTCTCTGTTTCTTTCACAGTACTGGGGTGAAAAACCTAGGGCCAGAAGCTAAGCAAGTTTACTTCTGATGAGCTATATCTCTAGCCCTCCAATATACATATTCTACAAACAATAAAAATGGGCCCACTCCCAATTCTTTGTATGCTAATAAAAAGTAGGGTCCAATTAGAGAGCAATTGATTTCCTCCATAACAGACAGACATCTAACTATTGCCCCAGTTGGCACATATGGCCTAGCTGGTTGGTCTTAAGGCTTGCAAGGTCCACTGTTGTTCACCACTGTTGATGGCTTCTCTCTCCCATAGGGCTGCATGCAACATAGCTCTTTCCAGCTTTCTATCAGCTGGTTAACAGGGAGGAGGTTTCCAGCTCAGATCCAGGTTGATGTCTCAGTGACCTGCAGCCCAAGCATATGTGTTCATCAGCGATATAGGGTCTTACCATCTCATTCTGGTGGACAACCAAGAGCCTTGGCAATGGCCTGTAGTGTTTTGGGGCTTTCAGGAACCTCCTTGACCAACAACTTCCTAGTCAGTATTCCATCTCTGTCATTGAAGTTTTTCTAGTAACAATCTATGGCTACAGGCTGTGCCATTATATGAGAGAGAACATGTGGTATTTGGCTTTCTGGGCCTGAGTTACCTCACTTAGCATAATCCTTTCCAGTTCCATCCATTTCCCTGCAAATTTCATAAATTCATTTTTTCTTTACTAATGAATAGTACTCCATCTTATAAATGAACCACATCTTCATTATCCATTCATAAGTTGAGGGACATCTAGGTTGGTTCCACTGTCTGGCTATTATAAATAGAGCTGCAATAAACATGGAAGAGCACGTATCTCTAAGGTAGTGACTAGTGTTTTTAAGATATATGCCAAGGAGTGAGCTGGGTCATATGGTAAATCTACTTTCAGCTGTCTTAGGAACCTCCACACTGCTTTCCACAATGGCTGTACTAGTTTACACTCCCACCAACAGTGGAGAAGGGTTCCAATTTTTTCCACATCATCAACAGCATTTATTGGTATTTGTTTTCCTGATGCTAGCCATTCTGACAGGAGTGAGATAGAATCTCAGAGTAGTTTTAATTTGCATTTCCCTATTTGCCAAGTAGGTAGAACATGTTTTCAGGTGTTTATAGGCCCTTTGCATTTCTTCTTTTGAGAACTCTCTATTCATTTCTAGAGCCCAAATTCTGATTGGATTGTTTGATTTCTTATTATTTAGTTTTCTGAGTTCTTGATAATCCTGGATATTAATCCTCTGTCAGATGTATAGTTGGAAAAGATTTTCTCCCATTTGGTAGGTTGCCACTTTGCTCTGTTCATAGTGTCTTATGATGTACAAAAGTTTTTTAATTGCTCTCTAATTGGACTGGAGGTCTGGTCCACTGGAGGGAAAGCATGCCTGGTACTGAAGACCTAGTATAAACCCTAAAGTGGGGGAGGTTATGATCCCTAGGGGAGTAACACCTGCTGTTGTCTTGCTAAATGCATATATTATGCCAACCAAACTGCCTTACAAGCACTTTTAAAAAATGAGCATAGATAGATAATCATGCTACTCTCACTTTTGGCTAGAGAAGCTTCTCTTTTTCAGATGGCGGTGACCACTAGGATAACTCAAGACACCACAGTGCTGAGAAAAAATGACAGTGGAGTGTTCATCACTGGGACATCTCTATCACAGTTTGAAAGCCAGAGCTTAACTATCACAAGGAGGTTAAAAAATAGTGAAGAGTGGTTGAAAATTTTAGATTATGAATGTAAGAGTCTGAGCAAGGGAAAGGGCAGTAGAAAGAGAAGAAGAGAAAGAGACATACATAAAATAAAAACCTGAAGATGGTGCAAATGAGAGGGTATATTAGTTGACACATGGTAAAAAAAAATGTGTCAGATTAATCTATTTTTATACCATAAAGTATTCTCAACAACCACGATAGTCTCCTTTCTGAGCTATGAACTTATATCTTATCTCTCATCACTGGTCATAAGTGATCTCCCATTTACAACCATAAATAAATAAATAAATAAATAAATAAATAAATAAATAAATAAATAAATAAATAAATTTCTCTGTTCATGTTGATTTGATATGTGAAATTTTTTTGCCGCCCACTGGTGAGAATTAAGCCCAAATTTATACAACACAATGAAGTCTTCCCAACCCCATTTACCTACTTTCCTCCTACTTCCCATTCCGTTTTCCTCACATTATGACCAACTCCCTCTTAAATTCCCTGTAGTTACACCTCTGTGTCTTGGCAAATGCTCCTTCCTTGGATGCACGCGCGCGCACACACACACACACACACACACACACACACACACACACACTTTTTTTGTTTTGCCAGGAAAACTCATCCATATGTTCAAATCAGAATTGAAATATGATACCATTCCTTCTTTAGTCTTCATCAGACTCACTAGGTATCTACTCTCCTTCAGCCCTTTGCATATATTCAATGAAAAAACATGTCATAATTATTTCTGTTAATAAATATTCATTAATGCTAACAGCATGCCAAGGACTTAGATA
The DNA here is from genome assembly GCA_004024765.1 of Zapus hudsonius. Classification (NCBI taxonomy): domain Eukaryota; kingdom Metazoa; phylum Chordata; class Mammalia; order Rodentia; family Dipodidae; genus Zapus; species Zapus hudsonius. The sequence goes on along the minus strand of PVHP010013994.1, from coordinate 26,944 downwards.
TAATGGAAATTAACAACATCTACCTTGCTATTAACTTAGAATTTCATTCTTAACCTATAAATGACTCCAATTCTGTTTCTAGGTGAGCTTTACCCTCTCCTGCCTTATCAAGAGCAGGAGCTCTTCAAAATCTCCCCTTTTCCTGAACTTAAAAACAAGAATTTTTTTCTTAGAATCAAAGATGACATTAAACACTGGTAAATCATCTCTTCATTAGTAATCATGAAAGAGGAAGTAAGTGTGAAAATTCTTCTAATGACAAAGACCAACTAGAGGCTAAGGGAACATTACAATGTAGGAACCACCATTGTACAAAAGCCATGATTAAAACCCACTCCTATACCAGGTGGGGTGATGCAGGCCTTTAATCCAAGCACTCGGAAGGCAGAGGTAGGAGGATTGCCTTGAGTTCAAGGCAATTTTGAGATAACATAGTGAATTCCAGGTTAGCCTTGGGCAAGACCATGCCTTGAAAAAACAAAGCAAAATAAACAAACAAAATAAAAACCTTTGAGAAAAATGTCTGGGTCAAAGTCCATGAGCTCATCCAGATCTGACCTAAGAAACATTTTTTTTCGCCTTCTAAACCCATGGAAATTGAGAAATAAGAGCTAATGGATTATTTTGCCATGATTAAAACTGAGTATCTGAGTTTCATTTCAAGCTGCAGAATGGACTTTTCAGTGCATTTATAAATAAGGATCTGGGAGATCTCTGGCAGAGTCTTGGACACAGAAGGTGCAATGAAGACTGTATGTGTATATGTGTGTGCATGTGTGTTTAAAATGAATGAGCAAACACATGAATTAGAGAATCAGAGGGACATCTATGAAAGCTAATATGAAATGTGAATGCATAGATAAGTGACGGTTCAGTAAGTGTCATAATGAGATAGTGCCTAATGCAGTGAACCATGAGTGAATTGGCACATAAATACATGAAGTAACACATATGGATAAAAGAGGTAAAGTGACTATGACAGTGAAGTGATATTATCCCCTAAGTGGATATTATAACAGACTTCTGAAATGATTTTCCAGAGTCAAAAATTAATAGATCCTATGTTTCATAGGAATTGATGTTTAGAGTTTTGAGTAGTCTTTTCAGCCTTTGTCGAGGTAATGAATCTGGAGATTTACCACCTCAAGAAGAGCTTATTCTTGGCTAGATCAGTTTTCTCAGGAACCTCTACAATGCAGTGTGGAGGTTCCTGAGACAGCTGAAAATAGATTTGCCATATGACACATCTATACCACTCCTTGGCATGTATCCAAACAACTCTAGTCACTACCCTAAAGATACTTACTTGCTTTTCCATGTTTATTGCAGCTCTATTTACAATAGCTAGGAAATGGAACCAGCCTAGCTGTTCCTCAACTGATGAATGGATAAGGAAGATGTGGTTCATTTACTATTACTATTTACTATTTACTATTTACTATTACTATTTACTATTCAGCTGTAAAGAAAAATGAAATTTACAGGGAAATGGATGTACCTGGAAAGGATCATACTAAGTGAGGTAGCTCAGGCCCAGAAAGCCAAATACCACATGTTCTCCCTCATATAATGGCACAGCCAGTAACCATAGATTGTTACTAGAAAAACTTCAGTGCCAGGCATGGGATACCTCTAGTGAGTTGCTGGCCAAAGAGGTTCCTAAGGCTCCCAAAACATTACAGGCCATTGCTATGGCTCTTGTTTATCCACCAGAATGAGATGGTAAGATCCTATTGCTGAAGACCACCTATGCTGAGCTGGAAACCTCCTCCCTATTAACCAGTTGACAGAAACCTAGTAAAATCTATGGTGCATGCAGCTCTATGGGAGAGAGAAGTCATCAATGGTGGTGAGCAGCAGTGAACCTTGCAAGCCTTCAGACTGGCCAGCCAGGCCAAATGTCCCAACTGGGGCAATAGTGGCACGTCCACTGTGGGGGACACCAACTGCTCTGTAATTGGACTGGAGGCCTGCTCCACAGGAGGGAAAGCATGCCTGGTACTGAAGACCTAGTATAAACCAGAGTGGGGGAGGTCATGAGCCCTAGTGGAGTAATACCTGCTGTTGTCTGGCTAAACTCTCATACACACACTTTGTGTATTTAAATGAGCATACCCATTTGATAATGCTACTCTCACTCTTGTCTAGAGAAGTTTCTCTCTTTCAGATGGTGGTGACCACTGGGATAACACAAAAGACATTATAGTCCTGAAAAGAAACAACAGTGAAATGTTCACACTGGGACATCTCTATCACACTTCCCGGGGCTCAGGGTCTATTGCAGAAGAGGTGGTGGAAAGATTGTAAGAGCCAAAGGACGGGTAGGACTGCTTACAACACAAACTTCCTGACAAAAATTGACCTTGATATTCATGGCTTTGCAATGCTGATAATACCTACACATAATGAGAGGAAAAGATGATGACACCAAAACAAAACAGAGTCTAATTGAGAGGAGAAAGAGATATGGGGGAGGGTGGGGAGGGAATCATAATGGATTACGATCTATGATTATGGAAGCTATCAATAAGTTAAAAATGGACAAGCCAAAAAAGAAGAGTTTATTCTTGTGTTTATAACTCATAAATGTGTGATTGGATAACCTCAAATTACTCCCAAATAACTCTTATAATAAAATATCCAAATGAGAGAAAAAACAAAAAAGAAAAACCTCAAAATGGGAAGATGGCAGAAATTGTAGACCAGATGTCACCAGGAAAGGCAGATGTGCATCTCCCCAGCAGCATTATGCTAACCAATATTACCTTAAAAATATAAGAAGGTCTAGCCTTGGTTCTTCACTTGATCTTAGCCAAAAGCCCGAGAAGCAACTAGCCTTGGTTCTTTAAGCAAAGAAAACTGTTTCATTAATTTGAACAGTAATGTCATAAAATGAATGTGCTATCCCTCTATTTGTCAGTTCAACTAGGGATGGTTATATAAACCAAGTTCCAAGAAGAATTGCCAAGAATCTATAATATCCTCAATTAGAACCAAGTCTCTCCATCATGTGATCATCAGGTCACCCAATTTGTGGTCTCTTGAGATCTCCATTACTCCTCACACCCCATGAGTGAGGGTATTTGAAAGAGTCCTGCATTTGAAAACTACAAACATGGGCAGATCTCTGGTGAAACGATGGTTCTAAATTTTACATAATTGAATGATCTTAAGAATTATTCTCAGCAATGAGAGCTTGGAGGCTCCACTTCTTATAGACTTTGATTGATGACATGTTTATTCATATTTGTTGTTCTACATTCTTAATTGGCTAAATTCCCTTCCCTGGGTTTCCATTGAAAATCCACCTTCCTGTTGCTTTACACATCCTTCTGCTGGCCTGGGAATCTTATTCCCCTATTTCTGTGGCTTCTGATTGTTGGTTTTGTTTGGTACTTGGAGCACATGTGCTATCACTTAATTTCCTCTTTCTAGTGTTTTAGTGGTTATGCTCAAATGACATACACAATTAACCAAGTCCTCAGTTAATCAAAATGTTTACTTCCACATTGAACAACACGTGAAACTTGGAATGTTTTACTTCACATTCCCCACAATATTTGCACTGATGTTTTTGTGTCATATTTTGGTTGCATGCTGTATTGTCTTTCTCTTTGAATTTCAAAGTGGTAATATTCATTTCATTTGAGACACGTACAAATGTTTATTATTTCTTGGCATCATGTATTTTCTTGGATGTTCTTTTATACCTCAACATATCTTTTAGAAATATACTTTCTGAGAAATTTCATAATCCAATCAGTGTTTACAAGTACAGTCACAGTCTTACTTCAGCCTCAATCTTCAAAAATAATCTTGTGTGCTCCTATATTTTTCAGCACTTTGAAAATGTTTTCCCATCTTCCCATTGTTCTACGTGTTGACTATTTACACTTGGATTGTAATGTCAGTGCTATCATGTATACATTTTATATTTCATTTGTGCTTTTTTAAATTGTCAAAGCTGATAGATTGAGAACATGGGGGGGTGAAAAAGGTACTCTTCTTCTCTTGTGTAGTTATTTGGTATTTTCCACTGATCCTTTTTGCTGTCCCTATAAAGTAGAGATGTTACTATCGCTTTGAAAGGGCTGAGAGACTTAGGTAGACAACTTACTTTCTCAAAATACTGTATCCTTTACTAATAGAGAACTTTGAATAATATATTCCAATTATTTTGAAGTATCTCTGGAAGGTTGAATATAGGCATGGTGTTCAATAAGCATTAATGACTTAGCATTCAAGGAAGCCACAGATAATTACTTCAAAAAATCTAAATCAAGCTCAATTCTGAAGTCCCTGAAGATTCTGCAACCAAGAGGCTAGGCAAGAACATTTCCATGGAATGTTCGGAGCAGAGCAAAACCTGGCCTTTTGAGTGAGGACATCTGTCAGCTATTGGCTAACCTTTGGCATGGAAAATTATCCAGGAGTCCTCTCAGAAACAAGACGTGAATACATTAGGTTGTATTATAAATATTAGATAAAATAAACAAGCTGCTCTTTTTCTGGGGCCTTTTTAGTGCTTTCATAAATCACCACATGCCTTCATTGTTTTTAAATTTAGCAAGTGTAAAACCCTTTGGCTTTGGATGATAATGATGTAATGGTAGTGATTAATACTATAATTGTAGCTTAAATGTCTATAAATTCTTATCCCTAAAGGATTTCTAAAACTTGGCTTTTTATCATGAGCAGATATTTTGCCTACCACAATACTTCAAAGAACTATAAGGGTAAAAATCAGATGCTAATAATCTTGCTCTAATGGGGACCAGAAAAAGAGTCTGCTGCACCCAAATGGAAGAAGAAACAAGAATGTTTGGATCAATCTATAACTATCTTTGGAATCCCAGGTTAATGCTCAAGTTTCAAGAACAATAACTGTTGTGGGTTGAATGTGAAATGTTCCCCATAGGCTCACTGGTTTAGCACTTGGTCCCCAGTTGGTGACACTGTTTGGGAAGGTAGTGAAACTTTTAGGAAGTGGAGTGTTGCTGGAGGAAGTGTGTCATTTTGGGAGAACCTTGTGATTTTATAGCCTGACTCCATTTCTTTTTCTCTGTCTCCTCTTCCTGAATATAGACGCATTGTGACCAGCCATCTCCTCTGACCATCACCATGACTTTCTTTCCACAATGATATGTACCTTCCTACAAGTCTATGTAGAAACACATGAGTCCTCCTTTAAATTTGCTCTTGTCAGGTATTTAATTACAGCAATGAGCATAGCAACTAATATAAATAAGTCTCTGTGTATTAGAATAGATCTCAATTATATTCTAATAGTAACTAATACAAAAAAGACTCTGCTCTATTCAAAAGCATTGGATCATGTTCAATTATGGTGTAAAAGAGCCTTAAAAATAATGTGATTTTAGTTTCTCCTCTTGCACACAAGCATACTGAGATCCGGTGGAGAAATGGGAGTTTTCACAAGTGAAAAGTATTGATATTGGAGCTGGGACGTAGAGCCTAGGTAAGAGGAAAGGAACTTCTCACGGAAATGAAACATTGATGCCTAAGCCCAAGGCAAACCCTAGGTAGTTTTATGTTCTTCCCACCTATTTCCACAGAGAGTACCACTCTTGAACTTAGAGAGACACCTTGAAAGGTGATAGGTTATTTACATAGCTCACATTAACTGAGATTTGTACCATGCATCTAAAACAATATGCACCCTAGAATTTAGAGATGGAATCAACACACTCTGCTCTGACATATTGAAATGAAAGAGCTAACATTAAATTCTTTGTTACTACTGAACAGCATTCTGCTATTTACACACACACACAAGAAGCATACACAGGTAAATATAAATGTAAATATCCATTTTATATCATATTATATGATACAATTAACTATGTCTATTATATTGTATAAAATATAATACTTATGTATACATATATTTAAGGTTTATATTTATATCCTCTTAATGTTTTCAACTTCCTTGAACAAATAGTGTATATTCTGAGAGCTCAATGAATAATTTCAGAGTTAAATTAGAATACACTGTTCTAATTAGCCTATTTTTATTTTGTTATGTGTTGATTTATATTTATTGGTAAATAAATAATATGGGGAAATTCCCTGTACCCTTCTCCCAGTTTACTTAACTGATAGAATTTTTCAATATTTTAACCAAAAGTTATAATAATAAAATCCATCTATGCTGTTAAAACTGGAAAAGTTTTATCTATGTGACTCATTGGTATTCATGTGTATTTATGTGTAATTATATAACACGTATAGTTTTATATATCTAGCACAGCCAAGCAATAATTCTATCCCTTCCTCCACTATCCTATCTCTAACCTCTCACAGTGAAGAATTAGTTAATTATCTCTCTAATTTTATGATTTCGGTATGCTCTGTAAACTTTCTATCATGTCTATTCTCTTTCAAGTAGCTTTTCTTTTCAGTTTTCATTCAAATCACATAAATAGTTTATCATTATCACTGAGTAATACTCTATCATATTGATGTACCACAGAATGTTCAGTTAATATTCATGAAAAGACATCTGGATTGAATTTTTCAGCTATGCCAAATAAAACTTTTATAAACATCCGCACACAACTTTTTATGAGAAAATTATTTTGTCTCAGGCATACATGTCCAAAGGTGCCCTTTCTAAGTCATTTGCTAAGTGCATGTTTAGATAAAAAATTCACACACTGTTGTGTAGAGTGGCTGTGACATTTCAGATTTTTACCAGCAGTTTGAATGACCACTTTCCCCAAATGTCACCAGCATTTTATATTTCTTATAACCTTTTTCTTAATCATGGAATGGACACAGAGGATGGTCAAAAACTCCATTTATTCATTCAATGACCAATGAATAAGCACCTAGTATGTGCCAAGTGTCATTTTATACAATTGTGTAATATTCAACAGTTAAAACAAGAGATATCTCTGGCCTGTAAAACATATTTTATGAGAAAGATCAGAAACTTACACAAGAATGACAAATAGTAGGGACTATATCTCATGGCTTAGTGATGAGCTGTAAGGAGAATAGCTAAGCATGGAAAGCGTCAGGTGATGTTCTTAGGCAGAAGACACTAGACAGAGTCACCTGTGATAGTGACTTTTTAGTAAAGCAAGGGAATCAGCCTTGTAGGTATTAGAAGCAAGAACTTTAGAGACAAGGGAAACTGTTCATGCTCAGCCTGAAACTTAACTCTTCCTAGTAAATTTGTGGGACTTAAGGAATCTAGGGAGGCAGGAATGGGATGGGATGGAAAGATTAACAGGTAATGAATCATGTATGACCTTTTGGGAAAAACTAGGTTTAATTTAACTCTGAGACTGAGCACCACTGGAACATCGTGAGAAAAGTTATGAATTCATACAACTGTATTTCTTATAGGACACTTTTGCCAACTCTGATAGACAAGACTTTGGTAGAAAAGAGGCAAATAACATTGAAAAACTCTATTGTGTGATGAGTAGAATTGGGATTTTATGAACAAGATGAAGGTCAAGAATGACCAACCAATCATCTCTGCATCAGAAAAAAAATATTTACTATTTTCTGTCTGCCTACACATTAGTAGTTGATTGGGGACAAGAGTATCTGGAGATGAGATTCCTCCTCCTCATGTCCATCTGCTACCTGCATCCCACATCCCCTCAGCCTTCTCTTCTTTCTCTGGGTCTTCTATTTAAAGAAACAGGTGAAAATAAAGGTGTGTCTGTCTTGCTTTTCCCCATGTGATAACTTTATTAAAATCTTAACCATGTGAAGTGCTATAGGCTCAATAAACATATTTTTAAGCTCCATTTTACTCTATAAGGTATTAAGTATGGTTGCTTACCTTATGACCCACTTAAATCACAACTACTGAGCTATACAATAAAGAAATAATGTCTACTTCAGAATGTCTGTTCAGTAGGGAACAGCGATACTACAAGAAAATGGCATGTTTGTATATTATTAAATAAACATTTTAATTTTTATTGACAAGAAAAATCTATATATTTATGGAGTATAAAATGTTTTTATACATATATATAATGCATATGTGTTCTTTTCTGTGTTAAAGCACTATAAATGTATTTTTTGACTTTTAAGTATACAAAATTGTTCAATTATATTGTATTTTGAAATAATTTATGCTGACAAGAAAGCTTTTGTTGATATGCTCTACATGAACATAATGTATGATGATTATAACCCCCTTCCATCAACTTCTATGGATTCCCCTCCATATCACCTTTATACTTAATCCCCTCTACTTTACATCTAGTTCACTTGTAATTTGCCTTTTTCCCTGTGTGTGTGTGTGTGTGTGTGTGTGTGTGTATACCGCTGATCTTAATTAAGGTTCCCTTCATGAGTACAGAACAGGAGTTATTTACCATAACACATGCAACCTACCAGCAATTACACTACTATAGAAAGAAGCCCTCGGGGAGACTGAGGGAGACCACTTGCCCTCTTCCATTGTCCATTAAAACTGTAAGTATAATATCAAGAACTTTCTCAGTCATTCATAGATTTTTACTAGCTTGTTAGTGCTGCTATAGCAAAAATACTAATAACTAAACTTGATATCTTAATCAGCAGATATTTATTCTTGCACAGATCTGAAATGAAACAGAGGAAGGATACACAATGGGCTGATTGCCTCTGAGGACTAAAGGGGAGGAGGCATTTCCAGGCCACTGACACTGATTTATGAATGGCATCGTCCCTTGTTTCAGTTCACATTTTCTTCCTCCTACTCGTGCTTCCATGTCCAAGTTTTAGAAAGATCCCTGTCATAATACACTAGTTTGACACTAATGACCTTACTTTACCTAGAATATTCAGAAGGTTCTGTCTCCAAATCAGACCACATTCTAAGATGCTGGAGTTTAAGACATCAGCTTACACATTTAATAATGGGCCCATGATTCAACCTGGAACATCTGGAATCTCCACATTTTTCCTCTTCTCTGGATTCACTCACTTCTTCCATTCCACCCACTCTCATTCACCTCTAGCTTAATCACCTTAGAGAAAAGGGGATAGAGGTCCTTCAAGGCTCCTTAATTTGCTAACTTATGTTTCCCCCAGGCAAGCATCTTATAACACAATCATATGGACTTCCAAAGCAGAAAACCAACCTCAAAGCTATTCAAGCTGTGTGTTCCATGCTAATCTCACCAACTGTCCTGATACTGTGTTGCTAGCTGTTCTGGCAAGTTTTTACTTTGTTCTTATGTCTGCTATTATTCATGAATGTGTCTTGCTTTTAGTTTATTGCTCTTTCCTTTTGTCCAGAATAGTATCTTAATTTTTCCCGGGTATTTGAGTTCTTGACAGTTTTTAAAAGTGATGTATTCATTTTTGTAGTACAATCTTTAACCAAAGTCTCTGACTCTGGCACAGGTTCACTCTTAATGAGTGAGTTTCATCAGAAAACTCATGATTGATATTCACTGGTCTCTATCTAGTTCCAGGCATCCTGGATTGCCTATTTGTATCACTAGTGGTGAGATGCCTTCACATAGCAATAGTGATTTCTTCTTTTTAACTGATGGATGATAGAGGAAAGGGAGTCGATACTCAAAGTTTATCATTGTGTCTTGTTTCTGTTATAACTGCATCTGCTGCCTTAGTACCCACTCATGACACCTGCCTAAATCAACCACATTATCATGATTGAGAACTGATGCATCTGTTCCCATCACCCTTATTCTTTTTACCAGTATAAGGAAGAAAATTTATTGACATTTCATTTATTAATATTTAATTGTTTGTATACATCACCATGGAATCAATGAATTTCAATATATGTAATAGTTCTGTATTATTGTGCATACCTTCATGTTTCTAGAACAGAATACCTGGTCAAAAGCAGCTAATGGGAAAAAGTGGTTTATATTGGCTTACAGTCTTGCAGGGAAACTTCCTGATGGCAGAGGAAAATAATGAGTATCATTTCTTGCTATAGCCATTGGCAAACAGAAGAAGGAGAGTAAGCTGAATTAGCAGTGGCAAACTAGGAGCTAAAGAAGCTCAAGGTCAACCCCTCACAAAACACCTTCTGCAGTAAGGCTTCATCTCCTAAAACATTCATAATAATAAGTTTATGGGGGACATCTGATTAAAGCCAGTGCAAGTATATATTATAATTGTTATTTTATCTTTTATTATCTTTTTATATTGCCCAAATCAGCTAAGCTTTGGTTATTGGAAGCAACATCAAACTGGCTCTCATAGTCTGTTTTTTTAACCTGTTTCATTATTACTTGAGCATTTCTTTATCATTTGTATAAATAAGATATTCAGTGTTCATCACATACTATTCCATTCTCATGCCTAGAATTGGTCATTTATCTAAAGACATGTCATTCCATTCATGGGAGGAAGACATTTAGAAACCAAGACTGAAGATGTTCAATGTGCTCATTACTATTGCTCTGTCATCTTTACAGGAATTTTCAATGGACAAAGCTAAGAAAAAATATGTGCACACCTTTGTATGTGTATGTTATCAAATGTTTATGTGTATACAAATATATATAATATATATGTATATTAATATATTTGTAACATTATATATATGTAGCATAGCAATCCCTCATACAGTTTGAAAATATATACAAATCTGTTGTTACTATTACTGTAGGTCAAACACCTTTCTATGAATCTGGAAATCATGTGACTCACATGTAACCTATGAATAACCAATGATAAATACAAACCCACATAATTAAGAGATCCAGGTTAAAATAAACCAGTCAACTTCCATCTTGTTGCACTGGGTTGCACAGGAGTCATAGGCTAGTAATCCAAGAAGAGATCAACTTCCTTCAGGAACTCACATGGCTCCAGCTTCCTTCCCTAGGGTCCCCTAGACACCCTAGTCATCAAGTGCGCCCAGGCATAGCAGATACTTTCTCAGCTCTAGGACAAATCACCAGAGCAGAAGCATCTTATGGAAGGACAGGGCTTATTTCTGGCTTACAGTTTCAAAGAGCATTTTCATCATGTTTTCATCGGGGTTGTGAAAGCAAGACAGAAGCTGACATCCAGGTGTCACATCTTCATATCAGCATGGAAGAAGTAGGGAGAGTGATCTGAGAGCTCCAAGCGTGCTAGACGCTAATATCACAATGCCCACGCCTAGGGGCACACTTTCTCCAGTAAGACTTTGCCTCACAAAGGCTCCTTCTCAAACAGCACCACAATCTGGGGTTGAGGCTATGGGGGACGTTTTACATTCAAACCACTACACCACATGAGGCACAGAAATCCTGAAGATGGGTTTGTGTGTGTGTGTGTGTGTGTGTGTGTGTGTGTGTGTGTGTGTGTTTGTGTGTCCACTGTGTTCACTCAGATGCCTGATTCACAAAGCATTGCAATTGAATAGGTGACTATTCTGAGCAGCTAAATTTTGAGAGGGTTCATTAATAAAATACCAGAACAATCTCCCTTTACAATCAAATTCTTTGTAAAATTGCTAGAATCTTCCTTTCTATGTCTGTAAGTCATTTTTTTCAACAGTGAGAAAACTGGCTCTTGTTATTTTCAAAATATTTACTTGCTTGTTCCATCATTTGACTTATTTGCTTAATGAAGTGACCTTCCAACCATGCTGGTCATATTCCAAAATCTTTCTTATCTGTGCAACACTCCACTGCCTACTTGAGCTTCCCTCATTGCCAGCACATGTCAGTACCCCTGGCCAAACAAGTACACCCATACCCGTGCCTCCTCACATTCATATCCACCTTCTTTCGAAGCTCTATTTCTCTAGCATGTGGCTGCCTCTATATGGGAAAGAGAAGAGGGAAGAGGAATGGAAATGTTATTTTTATTTTGATATCGTTATAAGAAATCTCATGGTTATAATTTGACAACATATAGCAAATTATAGCAACCTGGATATTATTATAGGGTACTGAATAGTACAACTTATCTCAAATGGGTTTCACTATACATTTCCCAAACTGGTCCTCCACCTGTTTGGCTTTTAGCTCTGTACCTATGTTTGGGTCTGATTTCGTTCATATCACCTTCTTTCTGTCTTATTAGAGTTGCCTTTCACTGTGTCTGGGGGGGTCAGTTTTCCCAGTATGTTGCAAACTGAGAAAAGTGATGTCTACTAGGTTAGCATAGTGCCCTTTCCCGAGAGGAACTTTCACAAGTACCTGGATGAGACTCTGGGGACTAAAGATTGCACAACAGTGGCTGGAAGTGAGAGCCAGAGGAATTCTTTTTATTACGCACAGAATGATCCTGTTTTTAGAACCTTAATAGTAGCTTGTGTAATGAATACGCACTCTGGAAATCAAAACACTATTTATCAAATGTGTAGTCGTTCTTGGTTAATAAACTAGAACTGAATTTTGACCATGATATCTATTTATAATTTCAGTAGTATTTGGTCAAATCATTTCCTCAACCTACCCTCAGATTCCTGTTTGACATACTAAGGATACTATTTCTGATTTTTCCAAGTTGGCATCCACAGAAAATTTTGGATGTGTTGACTTCTGGTGAAGTTCTATACAACTACATGGTCTGTATTTGTGTGGACCCTTTGGGTCAAGTGTATTTCTGACTGGATGCCAAGTTTAGAGATTTAGGGTACAACTTGCCATTACTAAACAAAGATCTCAGTTTTGTCTTTCTATAGACCTTTCCCAACTGAAAACTTTGGCTTCCCATATGTGTAGGAAGAGATTGAAGTACCATGAATTCTTAAGTAGGGATTCCACCTAAAAAGATCTGGTAAACTGTTAAAAAAAAAGAAACCCACATTTCCCTGATGTGAGCTAGATAATGAATCAGACTATTCTGCCTTCTGGAGCCTTCTTATCTATTATATCCAAATATTATATCCTCAGTTTATTATTATTGTGAGCCAAGGTCACTCCTAATAGATGATCCCGAAAAAGGGTCTTAAAAAGGCACATATCATGATAACAAGAATTTAGTTTCAGGGGACAGATATCCATAGCTTCTAATGCCATCTCCTTCACATGTTTACCTGCGGGAACCAGGGAAAATATTAATTACCTTCTTACCATTTCTGCAAGACAGTGTTAATAACATTATGATTCATGTGTAATTTCTAGGTTAGCTGAGACCCTCCCAGCACAAACACACACACACACACACACACACACACACACACACACACACAATCACACACACACACACATGCACACACACTATAGATCAAATTTCTTTTGACACTCCTGATGAGACTTGTGTTTTCATTGATCTCTGGAAAATACTTAGTGACCCCTGGGAACTAATTTACTGATATTCCACTCCACACCTCATCCTCTCACTAATTTGTAAAACAGTAACAGGAAAAGCACTTACTTCTCCCTGGAAATGTTTATTCAACTAGACTGAATTCAAGGACATGGTCTACCATGGAAAACTGTGAAGACCTCTGTTGTCATGAGGATTCCTCAACCCTCAGTTTCTGACTCTCAATTTTCTCTCACTTATCCTCTCCATCTTCCCAAGTCATCAGCACCCAGAGACAAGAGCTGAGCACTTGTTCTCTGGCTTTTCTTATCAAGAATGCATATCCAAAGGCACTCAATGTCTCTAGACTGGCAGGCTTCACCCTCCTTTAAACCTGGTTGTGGTGTGAGGATAGCAAGTAGACAGCTTTGATGTGTGGCCTGCCTTTGACTTTGTCTCTGCTGTACATCTGAAACACTTTGCACTGGCCTACATCTGCTGCTCTTGGGTCACACATGGCACAGGAAAAGGGACGCAGCTCAGCAACTCACCTGGAGCAGCTGTGCCCACTGCAGCCCAAAGATACCTTAGCTTCTTCTGTGAATCAGCTGGTCCCCACATACACAAGTCAGTAAGCAAATTATAGACACAGTCAGTGAATGACATCTGAGTTACAGGGGTTCAAAGGTATAAAATTCTGACTCAAAATAGTAATTGCTAACACTAATTGAATGCCACCCAGACAGTGTCTGTACAGTACCTGTAAATCATCTTTCTCTCTCTTATTCCCTCTATCCATCTTTCTCTCTTCTCCAGAGAATGATACTGAGGCAGAGAGGTTAATGAGTTAAATTAAGATTTTAGTTCAGGATACACTGCTATAAATGTTTAAGTACTAGGGGTGCAAATGAGGATACAAGAGGGACTAAGAGGTGAAGGTGGCAAAAGTCAAAAACAAAACTTTAAATAAATGCCATAAAGAAATCAAATTCTTTACTAATAAAATTTTTAAAAACCTTGCCTAATAATATTGTGTCCTATTTTCTTATAAATCTACCCCAGTATAAAAAAGTGTATCTTCAATATACACGGGAATCTGGTAACGAGGTAAGAGTCAATGTCAGTAGTTTTTTAATCTTTGTATGTATGTGTGCATGATGTGAATGTATGTGCATATTCATATGTGTGTGTATAAGGGCACATGTGCAGAAGTCCCAGAACAACCTCAGGGTCCATCTTCACCTTCTCTTTGTTTGAAGAAGGCTTTCTTTGTTGATCCTGCTGCCTGTGGCAGGCCAGCTGCCCCACATTCTTCTGTCTCTACCTCCCATGTCTCTGTAAGTGAAATGGAATTGCAGTCTCTCCAGTACATGACTCAGGTCCTCATGCTGGACTGCCAGACACTTTATCCACTGAGCCATTTCCCCCATCTCCAATGACAATAGTTTCTTTAATGGATAAACTTCATTGAATCTTGTCTTTATCTTCAAATAGTTTATCCTTGTTCAAAATGTAAGCATTTTTAAAGGAAAAAAAATGGATGATCTAATATTTCCCTATATCTTAATGTCAAACTATAAATTCATCAGAAAAAAACTGTAGAACAAATTGTGCCTTGAGTAAAATGTAGATGATTCACCTATTGAGGCTCTGTGATCCAAGGAGACAGATATAAATATTTGTGACAATTCCCATCTTAATATAAACCCCATGAATGCTAGCATTGTGCTTAAATTTCTAACTTGGAAATCTAATTTGGAAAAAAAAAGTAGAAAGGGAACTAAATTGGTATGATACATGGAAAATATATATCAGAAGAGATTTTACTCAGAAACACAACTGACATTTATATATTACTTTACAGTCTATAAAATACCTGTTTATTGGCTCATTCCCTCCTCATAATAATCTTATGAGGAAAATCTTATTATCATCATTTAATGGATGATAGAATTTAACTCACATGCAGGGTTGCTCAAAATGATACAACCAAGATAAGACAGAACCTGGGCTTAAGCTGGAATTTTCTATCTCTATATTTCATGCCTTTGCTATTATCTAATTTTAGATGGGAGGAAATAAATAAGCCTTATAAAGCCTGGCTGTAATTTACAAAATTTTTCAGTAGTTTAATCTCAGGTAATCAATGGCAAAAGGAAGTATTTCAGTCTATTGCATCTCAATCATTCACCCGTTTGCTATTCACATTGTTCCCAGTATCTAATTAACAGTTGAGTGGGAAGGGGAATGGAGTTTGCAGACCAACAAGGAAGACACCAATTAGTTAAACACAGTCTTTGCCTATTTTCAGATCCATTAAACAGATCAGAAATTGATGTTTAGATGTAAGTTTCCCATAACTATTAAAAGCAAATTCCAGAATGGGGCATGTGAAAGGCCCCTCCCTCGACACACACACATATACCAACCTTTACAAAGACATGTATGGACTTATGGAAATGCAGCAGAGATCCTCCTCCTCTGGTTTTATGGTACTGTGTGTCAACATGGTCACTGTAAGTTAAACATATCAACTGTCTATCTGCCCGTGAAGGCTTACTTTCTGCATTTGATTGATGACAAACTGTTGGCAACAATCTTTAGATACAAGGGGAAATCCATTCCCAAGCTCCAAAAATTATCTTTATTTTTCTTGTTGTTTATTTGTTTCCAATGAGTTATTCTTGTGTTACCCAGGTTGGTCTTGAACTTTTGGATTCAAGAAATTCTTCCTTCTCAGCATGCTGACCATGTTTCTGAAATTTTAAACATACGGTTCAATAGAAGGGTTTTCTTGCTCTCAAGTTTTTCTTTTAGAGTAATTTTCTTTAATACATTTTAGGTTTTAAACTCTCTATCGAAATTTTTTTTAAATATTTCATTTATTTATTTGAGAGAGAGAGAGAGAGAGAGAGAGAGAGAGAGAGAGAGAGAGAGAGAGAGAGAGAGGCAAAGAGAGAATGGGCGCTCCAGGGCCTCCAGCCACTGCAAACTCCAGACACATGTGCTTTCTTGTGCATCTGGCTTTACATGGGCACTGGGGAATTAAACTCAGGTCCTTCTGTGTTGCAGGCAAACGCCTTAACCACTAAGTCATCTCTTCAGCCCTCTATCAAAAATTGATGAATAAAAATAATATTAGTAAACTTTATGTTACAAAGCATAAACATATAATTGGCACTTTGAAATTCAGTACCCAGCCCATCAGCATGACCTTAATTTTCACCTATCTCTTTCCAGTTTTCTTGCTTATCAAAGAAATACAAAAAATGTTTTTATAGTCAGATAATATTATTATAGTAAACAAAAATAATGATCTTTTTCTCTCCTTTCTACTGATTCCTGCTTCCTCGATTTTAACATTTTGAAAATGTGTTTTATAGGTATTCATCTCCAATTTTATCAATAATGTAGCTGTTATACGCTATATGAATATGATATATACATTATATACACTCATATATATTCGTCTTAGTTTTAGATAGTATTTATTGCTCTTTAGCTGTGTCTGAAAATTTGGCCACTGTCTTGCAGTGTGCTCCATGCTCATTACTGGTACCAATACTAATGTGTGCACATTTTCCTTTTGTATAATTTTTAAATCAAAGTTCGGTGTTTACATTATTAGATTATGTAAATATTTTCAGATATGAACATCAAATATGACATAATTATTTTTTAATTAATATTCCTCTCCTTGAGTTAAGCATGACCTAATAAATCCATTTTTCAGGTTTTTTTTATTCTTGCACCCTTTTATTTAGAACCTGTAGTTTAACCGAATACATTCAAATATATACCATTACCAAAAGCGTATGTGGTAAAAATGACAGAGACAGTCCTTTTGGTTTACTTAGGGAAGGCAAATATGCATTGTTTTTGTACAGTAAAACATTACCAGCTATTAGCATAGCTTCCCACCAGAACTAGATGTGAGACCCTGTTGCTGATGTCTCCACACGCTTTAGCTACAGGTCACTGAGAAAGCAAAGGAGCTGAGCTGGAAGCCTCCTTCTTGTTGATTAGCAGTCAGGATGCCAGAAAGAGCCATGGAAACTTTTATTTGGCAGGGGGTACTATCAGTGGTCTAAACAAACCTTCCAGCTGGTCTACCTGGCCAAATGTGCCTACTGGTGCAATGTTGACATGTCTGTTATGGCGGAAACCAACTACTCTCTGGTTATACTGGAAACTATTCCATGGGGCAGGAGAGGAGAAAGGGAGGAATTCATGCCTGGTGCTGAAAAATTAGTCAAAAGTCTATTGCAGGGTAGGTCATAAGCTCTAGGGGAGAAATTAACTACAGTTGTCTGGTTAAAGTGCACATAGTCTGCCTACCAAACTCTAAAACACATAAGGTTATGCCCATAGGTTATGACACTCTCAATTTTGGTTAGAGAAGCTTCTCTTTTCAGATGGCAGTGACCACTTGGGTGACTCAAAACTCACCAGGATGCTGAGAAGTGAGAGTGGAGTGTTCAGCACCTTCTAAGGTGCAGATGCCATTGAGAAGGAGGAGGAAGAATGTAAGAGCCAAAGGAAGAGGAGAAATATTTACAATGCTGTCTTCCAGACACAAAGTGGCCTTGATACCCTCACAGTGGTTGTTACTACACAAGACTTTCATAATTAGAAGAAAAAATAAACAATGCCATCAAAATCGAAGAAGGTCTAATAGGAAAAAAAGGAATTCAGTGAAGGGGGAATTTGGGAAGGGGAAGTGGGGTTCATGGAAGGGGATTATGACTATGGCCTGTTGTCTATTCTTATGAAAGTTATCAAAAAGAAGTTTAAGAAAGAAAATAATAAATCACTAGTGTAAGATGATTTTTTTCCCATTGAGGTCTTCCTTGAAGTCCAAACTGATAACCACATCAACTTTGGCCATGTGATGTTCCATCAGCCTATTGCATTATTTCTGGGAAAGAGCTAAATCATGTGATTAAAATCAATGTTCAAACTCATCAGTCCATTCAGTAAGTGACTGGCTGACTCAGTAGCCCCCTTCAATATTTTAACAATTGAAACTATTTTACAAAGGTCATGCCCTCTGCCAAGGTGAACCCTTGCCAATGTTTTAGTCCAGACACCACCTGAGAAAATCTTAATCCAGGAACAATGTGTCTTATCTGCACATGCAAAGAATTCTACTTGACATTTGATTAGCAAATTCTATTAGCAGATTCCTGTGAGGGAACAGTGAATTTTTGGTATGTTTTGTAATTTTTTCCTATCATAAACTAATTTAGAATGTAAGATGACTTCTACATAATTCAACACATCTTTTTAAAATTCAGTTTATCATAACTATTGAGGTATATGTACTGGTGACTAGAACTTTAGACAATGTTTCTTGTCATTAATTGTAAACATTAAGTGGTTTTTAATGACAAATTTGGACATAGTAGTGATGATATGAATTACGATGAATTACGTGCTGACAGAAACAATAATCCAAAATAGGACTACTATTTGTGGCAGTACATGTTTACTTCCACAGCTCCAGAAATAAAAGGAAAATTGATCTGGGGCTGAGGGAAATATGACAACCATTAAATGTAGTGACAAAAATATTATAAGTCTAAAATAACTAGTTATTGGGAAAATAAAAAAGTTTTGTACCATAAAACAGCATCTTTATTTTGCTAAAATACAAATAATCGTGGATTTTTGAATAATATATAGAATTCAAATTGAATATTTTCAATTGCAATTTTTTCATAATGTTAGACTCAAATCCAAGTGGGTTTACATAGGCCAAAGTTTCATAAACTTTGTTTCTCAAAATGAAAAAAAAAATTAGCTTTTAGCTCTCCAAATGTTAAGCAAAACATTATTAATTTTATTACTTTGGTTAAAATAGAAAATAATACACACTTATTTATCTTGATAGCATCTATCTACCTATTCATCTATTTGCCTATCATCTGTCATCTACCTATCATCTATCTATCTACCTATCATCTATCTACCTGTCTATCTATGTATCTAAGTATCTATCTATGTATAGATCTATCTATCTACCTACCTATCTGTCTATCTATCTATCTATCTATCTATCTATCTATCTATCTATCTATCTATCTAATCTCTCTATTTATCATTATCAGCCAACCTGACATCTAATTTAAGACTTCTTTCCCAGAGACTACCATCTCAGACTCAAATGTAATTGGTGGCCAGCCTTTGCAAGCAGTTCTTGCCTTAAACTAACTTTCACCATCATATTTCTGACGGTTTCTCTTTTATGTAAAATAGAAGCCACTATTTTCTGAATCTCATCCCATATTTGTTTACATTGTATTTTTTACATTGCATTGGGAAATACAGATATCCTGCTGCATTAGTCAAGGTTCTCTGGAGGAACAGAACTGATAGAATAAATTAAGTGAATTGGTATTGAAATAGGTTTTATTGGGCTAATTTAAGGCAGACCAACAATAGCTGTTTGCAGGCATGAGAGCCAAGGAACTCAGTAGCTGCTTAGTCCATGCGGTTGGATGACTGAGCAGTCCCAATCTGGCATTGTAGGCCTGAAGTATTCCTGCAGAGTTGCTGGTTACTGGTCTTCAGTGCACACTGGAAGGCTAAGAAAACTTGATTTCAGTGCCAAAGAAGGTTAGCCTAACAAAATAGAGACATAGGAATGTGTGTGTGTGTGTGTGTGTGTGTGTGTGTGTGTGTGTGTGTGTGTGTGTTGGGGGAACAGTCAGGTTCGAGGCACTCACCAGTGAGTAGCACAGGCAGCAGGTGGAAAAAGGGACTGTGTTCTCTCAGGGATTCCTTATATATGGCCCACCATTAGGAGGGCTGCTGGCTCTGGAGGAAGTACTCACTCTAGATGACATCCTCTGTGTTACTCCTTCTTGGACGAAAACTCAGAGACCCATAAAGAGACAGAGTGTCTGCGGATTCCTAATCAAATCAGGTTGAAATTTCACTTAACCATCACAAGTCCACCTGTTGTAATCTTGATACCAAATCGCATCTCCTTATATAATACTTAATTTCAAAATGAAGACAGTGACAAGGTCATAATTCCATGTAACAAAACTATCCTACATATAACCATAAATTTCAATTCTTTCCTCCCAAACACATGGCAAGGTCCTTCGAGGAGTACTTGGTCTCTAATATCCAAAAATTTAAATATAAGTTCAACTACAGTTAATTACTGACACAATTTCAATCAATATTTATTACATAATAGAGAAATATAGGAAAGTAAAACAAAGTCAACTTATATTTGGGTTCATATGCACAAGGACTATAACATAGGAGAGAAAACTCTTGGCAATTACAACCTCATTTTGGTTAACTGGTCACATGTCCTTAAATGGTATTTATAACTGCTTTCTTCTATTATCCATTGTATATTTCCTCCACTCTCGGCAAATACCTCAGCAGGTCTTGGTTCTTTTGTCAACTTTTTTTTTTTTTTTTGGTTTTTTGAGGTAGGGTCTCATTCTAGCCCATGCTGACCTGGAATTCACTGGAGTCTCAGGGTGGCCTTGAACTCACAGTGATCCTCCTACCTCTGCCTCCCAAGTGCTGGGATTAAAGGCGTGCGCCACCACGCCTGGCTGGTCTTGGTTCTTTTCCTGGATGGGTGATCCATTTCTTCATTCCTGAATGACCTGGGCCATTTATCCCACTTAGATCACATTTTATTTATGCATCTGTTTCTCTGTTTAAAAATTTACTAGTTCATCTTGTTTTTGATTTTAATCATCTTCATTGAACTTATACATTTCAATTTCATTATTAGCATTTTCATGCTATGGAGTGATTTGTATTCAGATCACTACAAACAGTAACTATATTTAAGCAAATCTGACTTGATTTCTGCACTCAAAGTCTACACTCGCTGGTAAAGATGACAAAAAATATAACCAAATGATAGAAAACATGATAGCAGGTGATTCTTTATAATTACAATACATAACAATACATAACATTTTTGAAAAAACTTAATCCACATCGGAAATAATTCTAATTTATGTTCTATCAAACAATTTTTCAAAAGAAGTAAAACATAGATGGTATGGTGATATTTGTGCAATAAAAGTGAAGTAAGCAGAGGCATGGGAAAGGATAAGCTTTTTAATTATGTTAATTGGCAAAATCTGAATTCCAACTTGACATGTCAGATTATAGAGGGCAGGGAAAGTCATTTTGTTTGATCACTTCTATGCATTAAAAGATGTTATTGCATCTAAATATAGTAAATAGCAAAAAACAAATAGGAAACTATGTTTAAAAATCTAATTCTACAAAGTGAAGTGGAAATTCACTATTTCCTACGGCCTCTTCTTTATGTCTTTCTAATTTATATGTTGTAATACAATACAATTTGAAGGTAAATAAAAGCTGATCAGGAACTGGGGAGGTAGTTCATCATGAAAAGGCACTTGCTTGTAAAGCCTGGCAGCCTGGGTTCCATTCCTCAGTGCCCATGTAAAGCCAGACCAACAAAGTTCATTTGCATTGGCAGGACACCCTGAAGCTCCATTCTCTCTCTCAAATAAAAGATGGTCACATAAAGAGATATGGGCACCTAAATGAAAAACAACAATTTAGAGCTAAGGAGAAAGGCAACCTTTTACAAAAACTACATTTGTGCATGCAATACGTAAACACAGGCCCTTTCCCCACCTGCACGCCTTATTTAGTGAACCATGTCATTAGATCCCTAAATTGCAATTGTCCCTCTCTCTGGCCTAGAGCCAGATCCCTGCTCCAGGTCTGTGTCATTTTTCTCAGAGGTATGCGCAACATAGAGGTTATTCCTGTCACATATGTTACTGCTTTGTGGGTTCATTAGAAAAAAAAAATCACTAATTTTATTTTCCAAGGGAGAACCTTTTAAGAAAGGCCGGATGTAGGGTGGCCAGGAGGGAAACCTGTGCATGGTCTTAAAAGCAATTTTTCAGCTTTAGTATTCAAAAAGCATACCTTGGCATATGTGCTCAGACTCTAAGGATTCCTCCCAACACTGGCTCAGTTTAGAATTTCAGAAGCGTCACAATACTGCATCCCTTTTCTGCAGAGGAAATCAAGCCTCTGTGTCTATATTACACACCTATATGCAAAATCTTCAAAGATAGGTTTGGCTTTCTATGTTTTTTTCCCCAAAAAACTGCTTCCAGCTTTAAAACAACCTTGCTATTTTGTTTTGTTGTGTTTTGAGTCCCATTTTTTTCCTAACAAAAAAGCATATTCCTGCCTTTGTTTGAGCTGAATTTTTTTTAGATAGTATACTTTCTTGGATTCTTTAGTGTCATCTTATATATTCCCTCTTTTAAAATTCCTTTATAATATCTGGATAGACTTGTTGACAAACTCTATAGAACTCAGAAATTCCTATTGAAAAATACACACTTGGAAAAATTGTGGACTATTTCCAGGGTGGAATACACACCAAAAAATTATTTGATCAGGAGGGTCCTCTGTATTATTTTCCTTTTCTCTTGTAATAGATTATCAATAATTCCATTAAATGGAGAGGTAGAGCTGAAACACTTAAGATTCTTACAGGATGAACTATATAAAAAGACCTTGAACTACCAAGTGATGGAACAGCAGTGTGATACATATTTTCAGAATGGCCACACTAAAATTCCCATAAAGAATTTGTTAAAGGGGGAATCCTGAAAGAAGAGATCAGAGAAAGAATAGAGAAACAGAACACGCCTCACATTCATCATCAAATTACTTAGGAGTAGGGAGAGACCTTTCTTGCCATCTTGACTCTCCTACCTCAACAGGCTCTGGGAGTGTGAATTCCTTCCTCTTTACTTTAGGTAACTAATTTGCTTCTTATACACAAATCTTGTCTTCTCTACTATGTACCAGAAGCTCTTTTGGGGCAGGCAATATGCTTTTGAAATTATGTTTGTCCTCCTATTTAGCCCAGAATTTTCTACTCTTAAGCATCCTTTGGCAACTTTATATAGTCTCTGTCTCTTTGTCTTGGTCAGCCTGTCTCTTATTAACCCTTTGGAAAAAGTTAGGCTGCTTATCATAGATGATTTGACAAGCTGGATGCAGTGAAGTTTTCAGCTTCCATTTCTTTGTTGAGGCATCCGTTCACTGAAGACAGAATTTCTGAGATCCTCTTTCCTACTCTGTGACTATTGTTCTGAAACTAGGCGAAACATTTTTAACGAGAGCTTCACCATTCTTACATGTAATATAAAAACACTAAACAAAATATCACAAAATTATTAGAAAAGTGTTAGACATTGAATAAATTTTATTTTCATTCCTTTCACAAATGTTCTCAGCCCATTGTCACCTGTATGCCACCAATTGTCTTACAATAGTTTATCTTCTGATGTCTTTCATCCTTGATTCTTTGCAGGGAAAACAAAACGAATTAATACAAAACAATTTTGATATCATCTTTTAAAATGACATGCATCGTTGGAAAAAATGATGTTTTATTCATTTTACAGTATCTACTATGGCAGTTGATTAAAATATTATACCATGTCTTCATGTACTGGGCCAATTGTTTGTGTTTATGCTATGCCACATTTAATTTGAAAACAAGTTGATATTCACTATATATGATCCAATTTACCTGAAGGAAAAGATGAATTTAAGGAGGGTTTTTGACCACCATTCCTCTGCAGCCCTCAGTGTAACCTCAGGACATTTATAAGAGTTTATTTATTGAATCACCTATTTATCAAATATCTTTAAAAATTTAGACCAGGCATTAGTTTCTGAAACTAGCATTAAAATAAAACATGGTATTTTTAATCCAAAGAGAAAAGTAGAGAAAACAGACCTGCAAAAAAGCTAACTAACAGTTTGGTAGGCTTTTTGCTGTAAGCACAGAATTCTTTGGAAGACAAGGAAGAAAATACAGACTGGAAACTTCCAAGATTAAGTGACAAGAGCAAGAACAAGGGAAATGAAGGATATGAAATGTCAGAACCAGGTGTCCTCTAAGAGGTTTTCTGGCCCAAATGTTAATGTACAAGTCAGGTGAAAAAAATAGTTGCAACATTTTTCCAGTATCATATAATATATTAAGTAAGCTTCAATAAGAATTTCTATTTTCAGTTCCCTTTATAATAACCTTAGTTTACATATGGCTTCATGGGATATGGACAGATGTTTTGAGGAAGGGAGCCTGATATGGTGTTTATAGTACAAGGTGTTTACTAGGCATCAATACTTGTGAAAGGAAGAGAGGAAGATTCAGGGCTGAAATTAGAAGATTTCAAATGCCAAAAAGATCTGGCCAATATTCAACAATTATGGAATGGAACTAGGCAGTGAGCCCCCCCCCTTAGTAAAGTATGCCAAATACTTTACTTCCCATTCCTCACTTAGTATCTCTATGCAAATTGTCATGAAGGGAGCAAGCTCAATGAGGTAATTCTCACAATCAAAGTCAAAAGGACCTTAAAATTCCCAATAGATGGCCACAGTCTGATGACCACATTTCCCATTCTTGATTACTGTAGCAGAGAGACCTTTGTATTACTGGGACAAAATGTCAGATCAGAAGCTACTGATGGAAGGAAAGAGTTTATTACAGCTAATAGTTTCGTCATCACAGGGAATGTATGGCAGAGAAGACAACGGAGCATCACATCTTGTCACAGTAGCCAGAAGGAAGCAGCAAGAACTAGTTATCTAGCAAACACTGTCAATGTGGCTGGATTATAAAATCCCAAGGCTCCACTTCCCAAAGGCCCCACAACTTTACCCAGTTTCCAACAACAAGGGACCAAATATTCAAATAGAATGTCAACAGGTAAGGCAACTTTCTGGTGGGAATCCTGAGCTCATGTACAGTGTGACATAGTTGAGACCCCTAGCAGACATTGTAATAACCATTTGCTTTAAAAGGGAGCTGAGAATGACTTTGGCTGAAGTTTTCTTTAAGAGATACTATTAATCCTGAGTCAAAATTCTAACATCTGGATTGATTCTATTCCCTCCTTCAGTAATTGTCAGTGGTTCCTCAGAAAATGGACTATTATTTTTATACACACATAAGCATATATCTCAACTTTGGAGTATATACTTTTCTCTGATTGCTAACCCTAACTCTGATTCAGATCCAACACTAAGTGTGGTTCACTTACCCAATAGCTACAGTATTTTCTCCTCTTTCATATGGTGGAGAGGATGTCGAATTAGGATAGCTAATTGGATATTTAGGGTGCATTTACATGTGAGAGTCTCAGCAACTGGCAGTCATTGTAATTAGTCATTGTTCTATACTGATTCTGACAGGAATTATGCTGATGAGTGGATTGAAGACACTGCCCACATCTTCATATAGATGCAACACTTTGCTCTCAAAGATTGTTCAGTTATCTAGAATAATTTTAATCATGGATTTTTTTTCCTCCAAAATGGAAAGAACATTAAATCTAGGCTAGGATTACAACTTCTCTGTACAATTGTTTGTTTATGTGATGCGGGGATCTCTCTATTCTCTCCTTCCTTATTTAACATATTTAAAATATACTCAATCATATCTCCATATTATATAGAAGTAAACAAGGCTCAGGATGATGGTATCATGAAACAATCAATATTTTTATGAGACAGACCTAGTTCTTGCATTTAGGCATCTAAGTCGCTCCCTTTTACACCAAAGGGAAAAACTTTGTAACAGATTCCATTCCTGGCAAGAGGAAGATATTAAGTATATGTAAACACATAATTGTCCTTAAATTTAAAAATACACCATAAAAGGAGAAGTCTTCCCTTAAACACAGGATAATTAGTAGTCTCTATGTTTCAGAAATCGGGCTAGAGGGGATTTATTTCTGTGATTGGCTCCAAGGCAAAAAGAGTATGCAATTGACAGGAAAGAAACCAGTGACTAAATGGGGCGTGGATTCATCATAAAAGATTGAGTGATATTTGCAAAATTTTCACATTTCTTCCATATTAGGAAAGACTAATATTCTTAGGATAAAAAAATGGCATCATAGACACTCAGAGCAGAGCTCCTAATTTTAGGACTAATACTTGTTCTATTCACTGCAAGTGTCAGAGTCCTGTGATTCATAACTCTGTGAGGGCCAGCAGGGTTCTTTATCCCAGTACGCAGCAGAAATATGGAGAGAGAAAATTAAAAACAAATATTTATTTTGGCATGATCATGGTCAATTCTCAGCATATGGACACTTTGCTTGTTTCATATGATTTCCAGTGGTTTTTTTTGTGTGTATGTGTGTGCATGTGTGTGTTGTGTTGTTTTGTGTTTAGCCAGACTATTCTGTATATACATACCTGTTATATTAGCAGTAATTATGTTTTCCCTTTTCTTAAACTTACAGGAGATCATCCTTATTCCATTATTTCATTCCATACAATTTTTTTCCAAACTCAGCTGTGACTTCAACCAACCAGATAGTGTTGTATTAAATCACCTGTAGTACTGGTTAAAGAATAGATTCCCTAGTCACCAACTATAGAAATGATCCCTGAAAAAGCTGATTTGCGATAACTGGAGTAAACAGACCATTGGCATGAAACATAGTCTGCGACCATGAATAGGCTGGGTACAGTTCCTACTGCGAGAGAACAGCAAACCAAGAAAGGAGCAATTAGGCAATGAAGGAGCCTGGGCCTGGGGGAGTCAATCAACAGCCATTAAATTCGGCCAAATATTCCACTCAGTGAGGGGGAACCTTTGATTGGAAATGGGGATTTAGGGCAAGATGCACCGGATCCCATACTCTTGGGCACCCAAGAAAAGACG
>PVHP010013993.1:0-39845 GCA_004024765.1 Zapus hudsonius | reverse complement strand
CACACACACAGTGAACCAGGATATGGTACTCACTCTGCCAATGAGCCAGATTCCAGCTGGATGTAGTACTTTCAGAAGCTACAGCATTCAGTTGTGTAAGTAGAAATGCTATCAATGAAAATACTCTGAAGATATGTATTAAAGCTGAGTGATTCCAATTCCCAAACTAGAACAAGATACCTTTCCTATCTATGTCTGCTCTCTGACACACAAAAGACACAAGGTAAATTCCCAGGACAAAGATGACTAAGGACAGAAATTCAGATGGCAAAATGAAGACACCAATGAAAACACATTATCTGTTGCGCACATTGAGCACAAGTTAAAAATTATTAGAGGCAATGAAATGAGATTTGTATTGCTTTGTTGATGAGGTCCTATCCAAGGGAAGGCCTCTACCATGATACTGCCGTATCACTGTATTTTTGTTTTGAGGCAGGGATTCACTAAGTTACCCAGTTAGCCTTGAACTCACCCCGTAGCACAGACTAACTGGAACTTTCTATCCTCCTGATTCAGCCTCCTGTGTACTCAGATTGCAAAGCTGTGCCGCCAGGTCTAGCTGCTTCTTAAAAGCTGCTTTTGCTGTATATTCGGGAAAAATGGGAAAATCTCAACAGGAGAGTGATGACACTGAGAACGAGAAATGAAAGGGTTAAAACAAAAGTAGCTTAGAACTACAGTGGACGAAACATCAGAAGGAGATGCAGACATGAAGACTCAGGCAAGAGGGAAAAAACAAACGGAATCAGAAACTTTTTAGCTTTGTAATCTAATGAGTTTCTCAGGAGTTTAGTTTCCTCATCTGTAAATTGGGTATAAAGGACTCTTGTAAAAATTGCACCTTTAAAATAAGACATGCAAAAAGTCACCTTTATAGAAACTCAAAGTGCAAGAAAGAGAGAGTTTAAAATGACATGACCATGAACACCTGCTACTGTGACTGGGGTTATTGCTCCCACAGTCCACTTTCTGAAATGTTTGCTGACCTCTGCTCGCAGGCATTAACTTCCTGAACTTTACTCCAGGCACAGCCGTCAGTGAAATCTACAAGAAGGGAACTCATTTTTTAGTACACAGGGTGAGGGGAGCTGTACCATCACATGGGTAAACACAGACGTTGGTCCCTGGGGATTCCCTGGGGGGGGGCCCAGCACTTTCAGAATCCTTTTGAGTTGGGACCTGGATGAACTGCCAATAATATAACACAATTCAGTCAGACATGGTGCCTCTTAATACTCATAATACTCAGGGAGACTCAGGTAGGAGGATAGCTGGGAGTTCAAGGTTCAAGTCCAGCATGAACTACATAGCAGGTTCCATGTCAGTATGGGTTAGAATGAGACACTACCTCAGAAGAAAAATAAATGAATAACACACTTCATCAGAGCATCAGTTCTCATGTATTTTCCTCATTTTCTATACCCAGTACCACCGCGTGGATCTGTGATCTAGTCCTTAGAAAAACCCTCAGATCAAGTGCATCTTACACACACGGGGATCGAGAGCCAGATGTATGAAGTGACTTGTCTGCATCATACAGCAATGTGGGATTCCCAGCACAGACAGATGGATTCCAGAGTCTGACTCTCAGTCACACAGCAAATGCCAGGGACCTCAAGGACCATCCAAGTGCCAGGGAAAAAAGAAATTGTCAGGGAGGCGTACAGAGTAGCACAGTACCATTTTTCCTACTCCTCCCCCCAAATGTGAGGAGCCAGCTCAATTAGAGTCCACACGGATCCATTGTCCAAGATGCTTCCCAGACCGAGACTCTGGAGAAGAAAGATGCTTTGGGTCTCAGTGTCTTCATCTGTGACTGAAAACGCTACAAACGATACCCAGAATTCAATCAAATAATAGCAAACCACCTGACAAGAACCCGGAAGCTAAAAAAACTGTATATATATATATACCAGCTACACTAAAAAACTTCTGACTTTAGTAATAAACAGCTATACGAAAAAACTTCTTTACTTTCTGTTTTGCTCTTGGGTTTGCAATTCAGAATGAAAGTATCAGCAGACTCGCCTTCAGTTGTCTGAGACTGTGGTTGCCCTATTTCTAATAAACAAGGTGGCTTTCTGTCCCCGGCCTGTCATTGCAAAATCAAGGCTGATTCCCTGCAGCCCTGGACCCCCAATGTCTGCGTTGCTTCATTCCTTACTATGGAAAGCTGCTCATTGGAGAGCGCCTCTCGTTTCTAGGATAGAAGCACTTTCAATCAGTGAAGCTGAAAAAAGAGTTAATTTCTCACACACAAAACTTGATCTCATTATCTCTAAATTTATCTTGGTTTCATTGTCGAATCTGAACATTTCTGTGTTTCTGAAGGGATGGGTCTGTGTACTTTTAGAACCTACCACCAATAGTTCAAAGGTAAATCTATAATTCACCAAATATTTATATTTTTCTTAAGGATTGCTGGGGACAGAGCCCAAAAGGCATAATTCATAGAAAATTACAATGCACTTTAAGATACACTTTTTAAAAACAAGTGATTGATCGTTTTGGTTAAGGATTTTAAATGCATTCTGCCAGTATTTCCTCCCATTATTGGCTTCTTATAAAGTCATTCACTGTCCAGCATAGTATTTAATTTGTTTTCAGTGTGTTGATAAACTATACGTATATATGTCACACTTCCTTAACTGCAGTCCTCACCCCTTTGACCTTTTGAATTTGAAAAAAAAGGAAGAAAAATCAAAACACTACAATCAAACTATTTGGTGACTAGGGATGTAGCTCAACTGGTAGAGAGCTTGCCAGGCATGTACAGAACTCTAACACCACATAAACCAGGAGAATTAGAAACTCAAGGTCATTCTCGGCTGTTTATCAAATTTGAGGCCAGCCTGGGCTACATGAGATCCTGTCTCAAACACACAACAGAAAAATATCTCCAGCTTTCCCGTGACTTTCCCTGGGCCCTGGCAATCTACCTCGGTGGACACAGTTGGTCCTTCGGGGGAGAGATGTTGGTGATCATCTGGAAGGGTTGGGTGGGCCACCCTACTTCTGCACGGGGCATTACACAGCCTCCCACTTCCTGGAGATGTGGGAACCCACCCGTGTGAAACGGTGATGCTGTCTGTCAGTCAGCAGAGAATTTGTGTGCTTCTGCAAAGCTCCCAGCGCCTGCTCTGTGCAGCGCCTCCAGCTGCCTCGCTCGCTGTGTCAGGGGATTAAAATAGCTCAGGCTTGATGACTTCACTAGTTCTCACAAACAGGCCAGTTGGCAGAAGGCAAATGCAGCCCATTCCTGAGTGGAAGACATTTTTTTTTCTTTCCCCATCACCCTCTAATATGAATACTTGGTTTCATTTTGACTCTGCAAAAAGTCTCCTTTCTGAGGTTCACTTCAGAGCACACTTAATGCACATAGCTCAGAATGCCTTAAAAAGGCTCAAGCTAAAATAGGTCACTTAGACCCAACACCAAGCCTGCAGAATGTATTATAATTGCTTAGGTGAAACTTCAAGGTCATCCAAACTGCTGGGTAAGCTGACCTTATATAACACATTTGTAGTTCATTCATTGTGAGTTCAAATATCTTTCTCAACAATATTAGCCCAAAAGAGGGACTTATGATCATGGTATATTATCTATATTTATGGAAATTGTCAGTAAAGTTAAAAAAAGAAACCAAAAGAATATCAGCCCCACCATTTGAAAGTCTGGTTTCCCATGTTTACTCAGTTACCAAAAGTAGAAATGCCAACATGGGTAGAAGCTAATGACCACTACTGACCAGCATATGGTGAGAGAGACTTTTAGAAAACCGCTTTTAAGCATATAGCAAGCTCAGATGAAGTCTGAAATTTAAAAAACTGAAAAGCATTCATGCAACAAAAACTATGTTCTTCTGACTTAGATAACCAAATCTTGAGTGCTTATAATTTCCCCTCGGAGTTTTTCACTTCCTTTTCTAATTACCACACATTAGTAAAAGAATATTTTATGACAAAAGTAGGTCCTTCCGACATACCAGGATTAGCACCCCGAGTGACGACTCTGCTACACTTTGCTTCCAAAAGACAAGCATTTAGATTAACTGCTTCAGTGACCTATGGACAGAAGATTTATGCCCAGAGAAGAGGCTCCCATCTGACTCAGTGGACATAGAGCTAATGAAATAATTTGCTTCACTGGCTGCAGAGCGTTGCTCTAAAGGGGTACAACCACTCTCCCCAAACAAAAGAAATCATTCCCAGCACCCCACCATAGTTACATCCAAACAGCAGCTGTAGCTTGTTACTTTGAAGACAGGGACCCATCACTAGGCATCAGCTCCACACAAAAATCACATAAAATTTTTCAGAGAGGACAAAGCATATACGTGGCCGTGGAGAGGGGGCGGAAAGATTGTGAGAGCCGTGGTGGGGGAGATTATCCAGAGGCATGGCCAGGAGAACCTGGCTGAATACTAGGCTATCCATGGTCCCCTGTCACATAGACTGATCCAGATGACCTATGGAGGAGGTTATCCAGCAGAGTGGGGAGGGGAGGGCAGTGGGGAATTGGGGATAACAACTCATTGTTTGCCCACTGAATGTTGTAACTCATTATGGACAATAAAAAAATAAAATAAAATAAAAAATAAAAGGGTTTACAGTGAACTGTTCATCACACATGCATTTGCTTAGTATCTTACGTGTGGTTAGTATGATGCACGTACTGTCCACAAAGACAACGCAGATACAATATGGCCTTTCAGGATGTCACCCAGTCCTATTCAGTTATTCCATCACTACAGAGCCCTAACAAGACGAGACATGGATGGCTGCAGTTTTTATTTATTTTTTAATATTGCCCCATGGTGATGATGAATCTTCATTGTAAACCTGACAAGGAAACACACCCTGGGTGTGTCTAAGTGTTTCCAGAAAGATTTAACTGACAAGGGAAGACCCACTATGAACGTGGTGGTGCCATTCCATGGGCTGGGGCCCTGGACTGAATAAAATAGAGAAAGCAAGCTGAGCACCAGCCTTCATCTCTCTCTGCTTCTTGACCGCCTCCTCTTAGTGAACTAGGCCTTCTCTGCCTCAACAGATGACCTCCTCTTAAATGATAAATCAAAGCAAACCTTCCCTCTCTAAGCTGCTTCTTCTCAGGTATGTTACCCATGATTTAGAAAAATTTAATTTTGATGGTATCTCCAAGGAATTGTCTCTTCATTATAATAACTTGGCACCATTTGGCCAGTGTTCGGAGGAAAGACCATAAATTAAAGAGTCATCATGTCTCTCTCCTACTGAGGCTAATAAACACAGGCACATGGAGAATGTGAATGCTGAAAGGTCAATTATAAAATGTTATTACAGATAACGCAACTCATGGAGATGGAGAAGGAGGAGTAGCCTGTGGTGGTAACTTCACTAACCATTAATTTTAGAACCATGAAGGACATTAGTTAGATGTAAAGAAGTCTCATACGCTACTACTGCTGCCTAAAAAGGTTACATGACTGACGTTAAGTTGCGTAGGTCTTAGGTTACCATCTTGGAATAAACATTAAGCTTTATTTTCCTGTGCTTTCCCCACAACTCTATGTCGCACGCACACATATGCGTGGATATATGTTAACCCTGAATTGGATTCATAATCAAAAGCACTTATAAAGGCATACATATGCATGTACATATACATATACAGGACTCATACAATATGTAATTTACATACAATTCTATTCTCCATCTTATTTGCATTCTTATGTGTCTTCTTCATCAACAGGCACATACAGATATGCCCTACTGCTTAAGGTGCACACACACAGGTATGCACCATATTACTCTTCCATCCATAAGTATAACATACTTTTTATCATGCTTTATCTCATTTATATGCACATTTGTGTTGGCATGTTAAAGACATGCTAAAACAATACGTGCCTTTAAAGAGAAAAATTCAAATATGAACCAGTAACTCATGTAACTATTTCAAAATTGTACTTTATCAGGTGGCTTATCTGGACTCATTTACATCTGTGACCAGCAAGCTACGAGGCCACTGGTGGACACAATCGTCATCCACCTGCATAAACCTCTGGCTCTCAGTTGAGGAATTAGGAGAATCATGTTGTTTTCCATACTAGATGGCAGGAAGTTAATAGAAACAGAAACAATAAACAGAGAACGGCATTCTATGTCCGTGATCCAGAATAAATTCTGAGCCCACAAAGCAGAGTAGGGCAGAGTGGTTTGGGAGCAGGGCTTGGGAGTCTGGCTACAAATGTGACCTGAATGGACATTGTCTCCTCTGTACAAGACCTCACAACGACAGTATCTCCTGACATACAAAATTTGAATTCTTACAGAATTATCAGTGGAAAGTCCCTTCAGAGTTTTCCAAAGTTTTTTTTTTTTTTTTTTTGTGGGGGAGTGTAGGGGGGTTCATGAACAATAAAAAAAAAAAAAAAAGAAACAGCAGATAACCAGCTATGACATACAAGCACCTCAGTGGTCTCTTGACTCAGACACAAAAGCACGGAGCTGAAAGAGGGTTGGAGACCCTGCAGGAGCAAGTAAACAGAAAGTGCGGTCAGTGGAGGACATTTAGTAAGACCTATGGACTTGCAGACAAGACCGAGAAGATGGAAACATGAAGAAGAGATGAGGACCCAGGGACTTCAGGGGCAGATTGTAGAAGGCCAGTTTCAAAACATCTAATAAAGCAGATGGGGAATACTGTGAACATTTGCTTTATTACCGAAACTTCTTGCTCTGTTAGTCTACCCTACTGGTCCTTATCCATGAATAATTCCCTTTATTATTAAGTATAGTCATTATGAACTCATCTATGTATTAAACTGAAAGGTCTGCCCTGTTGCCAAAGCTTGAGGTAGTTTGGCTAATCCTTTGGGTGATATTCTAATAGTTTTAATGAGGCCATGAAAAGAAAACAGCAAAAACAGTAATTGTGATATACTATATTGACAATGTACCTCTCTGTTTGTACTCACAGTAGTTACCCACTGGAAAGAGTCCTCCTAATGTGAGGGCACTAATCACTCTGTCCTTGAAAGGATGCACTAAAGGTCATGAGTCAACTCTTGAAGTGAGGCATTATCCTCACAAGGAAATGTGCAGCTTTCTGCAAATAAACCG
The DNA here is from genome assembly GCA_004024765.1 of Zapus hudsonius. Lineage (NCBI taxonomy): Eukaryota > Metazoa > Chordata > Mammalia > Rodentia > Dipodidae > Zapus > Zapus hudsonius. Next base: position 32,736 of record PVHP010013993.1, on the reverse strand, counting down.
CAGACACTTTGAAGACCTTATCCGCAGCCTAAGATAAATATCTGCTAAGGATAAAAAGATCAGCACATGAGCAGGAAAGGCAAGGATGTACGTAGCTAACTTTTTCAAAACCTGGCATGAGAACTGAGTGTGGTGGAGCATTCTTATAATACCAGCACTCAGGAGCTAGAAGCAGGAGGATGGAGAGTCCAAGGTCATCCTTGGCTACATATACATATGTAGCAAGTTTGAGTCCAGCTTGGACTATAAGACCCTGTCTTGGAAAAAAAAATGTCTTTAATGGAATGAGAGCCCTTCTATCAAGGAATACAAGAAAACTTTTGAAGTTTAGCAGGTCAAGTACAAACTAATAATCAAGCCTGCCAAGAAAGAACTTGAGTAACCTTGTAAAGTACTCCAAAGACAATAAAAAATGTTGCTAAACTAAATAAAAAGCTTGGGAAATGGTGTAAAAATGTTTTGCATAGCTTGTACATGCTGAAAAGGAGTGTATGTATAAAATTCAACAACTTCCTTGGGCCTTATTAAAAATATCTCATGAATTGGCAAATCTAGGGGCTGGGGAGATGGCTCTGTGAGGAAAGGGATGGTTATGTAAGCGTGAGAACCTGAATTCAGACCTCCTGGAGCCCACAGAAAATGCCAGGTATGGTGGCACATGTCTATAATCCCACCAGTCAGAGGCAAGCCTAGCCTAAGAGGTGCCTTCTCATTTCACCAAGAGACCCTTTCTCAAGGAACAAGTTTGTGAGCACCTGGAGAAGAACCCTTGGCCTCCACACACACACACACACACACACACACACACACACACACACAAACACACACACACACACACAAGACAAATGGCAAACACGAATTTATCCTTTGAAACAGGTTATAGTGACTCCATCAAATCTGTTGAAATAGATCTAACAAAAGCCAAAATCCTGATTGGTATTATAGAATTAAAGACCGGTAGAACACATACGTGTCGAGGCATCTGTAAAATGTCAAATATGAGCAGCCACTAGACAGAAGATACAGTTACTACCAAGATGCCTAATGCAAAATGAACACCTTTTGTGGTGGGGGTTTGAGTGAAATGCTCCCCCATAGGCTCAAGTGGTTTGACTAGTTGGTCTTCAGCAGGAGACAACTTGTGCAAGCAAGCTGGAGGCCAGCTGTGGGGCCTGTGGAGAAGGTGGAGTCTTGTTTTAAGTGTCAATGAGAGCAGGCCTTGGAATTTAATAATCCAGGCCCCTAGCCAGTGATAACTAGCGCTCTCTCTCTCTCTCTCTCTCTCCTTCCTTCCTGCTGAAGTGACAAGACGTGACACCTACTTGTCTCCTCATGCCATGCTTTCCCCACCATGATGAAACTCCCCCTTCAGAACAGTAAGAAGCCATGGAAAGCCCTGACACTTTCTAGTACTGGAAACCATGATGAGGGAAACAAGCAACAAGGGAATTAATGTCACACGGGGCCCAGTGCTCCCTCTGCACACAACTTCGAAAAGCTTACAGTATATGGCATGCAGTGACCCTCCAAGGCCCTTGTTACAGACTTGCTGGCCCAATGGAAGGAAGTTACATCACTGGGACATGCCCTTGAAAGGTACTGATTCTGGCCATTTCTTCACTTGGGCTTCTTGGCTAGTGCTGGGGTCAGCTCCATGCTGTTGGGGCGAACTTCCAAACAGACACAGTTTATGGGAGGGATTCATTTTATGCCTCCATATCCAATGGAAATTCCATCAATGGCGGAAGGAGCTTCTTCCATATATCCAAACAGGGAAAATCAACCGTAACAAATAAAACCGTGACACCAGCAGACACACACCACCAGAGCTCACACTGCTCTCTGCACCTTTGGGCAGCCATCTGATCCGCCCCAGTGACATGCTCCCTCCAGCAGGCTGCTGGTGACTTATGCTGGAAGTTTAAACTTAATAAACAATACCTGAAACTATGGACCCATACATTCAAACTATCACAGCTGCCCTGAGGGGAGCAGTCTCCTAGTGCAGGCCCAGCCCACTGAGAGGTTCTGGCTCACCACAGGTGGACAACTATGAACCACAGAATTGAAACCTCCAGAGCCACGAGTCAAAATGAACTTATCTTCCTGATAAGTTGATCACCCCAGGTATTTCATCACAACTCCAAAAGGCTGCCTAACATGAGTGCAGACAAAAACAAAGAGTAGCTTTAAAAATAGCACTTTGCTCCGGTTAAAGCAGGAGACAAATGACAGAAAGTCAGTTCTGTAAGCAGGAAGATTTCCAGGAGACAGGCAGTGCTCAAAGAGGGCTTATTTAACATTTTTATAAATGATGTTTGGAAAGGAATGTACAGGAAGACAGGTTGGTGCTAAGCTCTTCTAGTTCCCACAATGCTCAGAAACAGAGATAAGCATCCTTTCAGCATCCATCTGACAGATACGGTAGGATCCCTTAAAGCAGCACCCACTTAACCAGCTGTCTAGATGAACCAATGGTCTCTGGTCCCTTTGTAAATCATACTGATTGATGTATCTGGAATGGTTCCAACCAGTTGGTTCCTGTGAAAAAACAGAACTTCTGCTCCCATTAAGCGAGCCATACTTTAATATGAGTAGTTTTTAATTTGTTTATACAATGATATCATGTTGTAATAATGACTTAATTAAAGGATTACTTACAGATGTGAAAGAGAAACATAAAAAGTAGTGAAGTTTCTATAAACAATGTAGATTGCTTTGAAATTGTTGAAAGGTTAGTCTAATATGAAATGATATTTTTTTAATTGCCACTGAATTAAGTATGGGTACTGTTGCAGTACAATAGGAAAAACAACTCACAAATATCTTCCAGTCTTTTCCTCACTTTAAAGAAATAAATCAGACATAGATATTCCAAAATGCAAGGTCTAGATACTAAACTTCCCAACAGAGAGACCAAAGATGGTGCAAGAAACGCTAAACTGTGTTTCAGACTATAAGTTATGAGGAATCCTTATGTTTTCAACAAAGGAATGGTATAATTGTACTGATATTTTAGCATCTTTCCCAATTGCTTAAAAGATGAATGGAGGTAATATAGGAAGTTTAATTATAAGATTATGGAAATGGCCTGGTGAAAAAGAAAGAAGAAAAAGAGGAAGGGATGTAAAATCAGCATGACCTGGCGACTGGGAGAAATGAAAGGAGAATTCAGGATAAAATGAGTGATGAGGGATCACTGGGTTTTTGGATTTAACACCTGGTGGTGAGGGATTCATTAAAGATAAAGAACACAGCTGAGAACCTGAGGCTGAGATGCTGTCTGCTAGCTTCAGAGAGCAATGTCTCATTAGAAGTTGACTATCTACTTTCTCTAATGCTCATGAGCAGATGAAGGTATCTATTTAAGATTTCATTATTAGGTGGGTGGACTTGAACCTGCTGAAATAAATGGGCATTCTATGGAAGCAAGCCAAAAAAAAAAAAAAAAAAAAGACAGACTCTTCCAAACACCAACTTTAGAGGCAAGAGAAAAGGAAAGATTTTTTTCCTCCCTCAAACTCATGCACACAAATGAGAATAAGAAACCATCAAGAAAGAAGCAACCATTTTCAGAAAGGAGCTTCTATGGATAGAACTCTATAGCAATTGTAATATAACAACACCAAACATACTGAAAGTCAGCGTTCCACTGTGCCTGTTACTGTGCACTGAATGAATGAATGAATGGATGTCTTCTCATCAATATATATGGTGAAGTCCTGGTGCATAAATGTGATAGTAGAAGATGCATTTGGGATGTGATTGGGTAATATGGTGTAACTCTCATAAATGGGTTTAATGCCCTTATTATAAAGGATGTGCAAGATCCTGGAGAGAGAGAGAGAGACAGAGAGAGAGGTCAAGCCTGACAGACTCCAGAGAACTCTCATTCTCCTGCTATGTACAGATCCAAGGAAAGTTGGTTATATGCACCCCAGATTCCCATCAATACCTGACCATGGCGGTGCTCTGGAGGCACCACCCTTGCTAATAGTGAGAAATGCATTTCTGGTGGGAGGAAAGGAGGAAGTGGGGTTACAAAGGAGGGAGGGAAGGAGAAAGAAAGCCTCAGCAGCCTGAGAAGAACATGGGGATCTGAAGAGGTAAGTAATGAACCATGCCAAAGGCAAACACAAGGTCAAAAACCATGGCATTCCGTAGCTAAGGCACAGGAGCCAGGAGTGAGCTCCACCGCAGCTTCCAGAATGGATGGAAGAAGGGGTGTGGAAAGGACTTGTCCTAAGCTCTTCTTCAAAAGAGCACAAGAAGACATGTGGTGGTGCACACCTTTAGTCCCAGCACTCAGGAGGGTAAGATGATTGCCCTGAGTTCAAGGCCACCCTGAGATTACCTAGAGAGGTCAGCCTGGGCTAAAGGGAGAACTTACCATTAAGAAGAAAGAAAGAAAGAAAGAAAGAAAGAAAGAAAGAAAGAAAGAAAGAAAGAAAGAAAGAAAGAAAGAAAGAAAGAAAGAAAGAAAGAAAGAAAGAAAGAAAGAGAGAGAGAGAGAGAGAGAGAAGAGAAGAGAAGAGAAGAGAAGAGAAGAGAAGAGAAGAGAAGAGAAGAGAAGAGAAGAGAAGAGAAGAGAAGAGAAGAGAAGAGAAGAAGAGAAGAGAAGAGAGACAGAGACAGAGACACAGAGAGAGAGAGGAGAGAGAGAGAGTCTCAGTGAATGAAATAAGATGAGGATGGCTTTTTTTAAAGTTGATATGACTTAGGTCCCAGATTACAGAGCACAGCTGTAACCCCAGCACAGAGGCAGAGAAAACAAGATCAGGAGTTCAAGGCCAGCCTGATCCAAATATAATGACCCTGTACAAAACTTAAGAGATATAAATGTAGCCATTTTCATCTGACAGGAGTCTTTGGAAAAGAAAATCAGAATGAGAACTCAAGAGGGTTCTGAGAAAATAAAAAATGTCCATTAGCGGCAATCTCAATGCAAAGGAACTGGTCACTTGTGGAGTGAGAGGAAAAGAGAGAGATCCACGGGAAAAGGAGTGGCCGAAGCAACAGGAGAAATTCCTGGTTTCTGGGGATGCATGGCCGAAGCAATACGCTTCTGTAGGAGGGGGGCTTTGTTCTGGAGGAAAAAAGTGGGGTTGCACACAGCGAGGCTCTCCGGCAAGTTTGTGACATTTCTCTCATAAAAAGTGCCAATTTGACTTTTTAGAATGTTAGGGGGCAAGATCAGGAAGAAAAACTTAGGATATGTGTCCGACAGTTACTACGAACAGTTCATAAAATACAAGCATGCCTGATGAATATACTCTTAAACGTACATATATTATCAGCATATGAGCATCACCAGACAGAACTGCAAATGAAACTTTTATGAACCTATGATGCTTATCATAATGCCTGCACCCACTCTTAGTAAGTAATGCGTTGTAAAGATTCAGATTGCTGATAACAACAATGTGAGAAGGCTGTATAAAAACACTGTTATTAGTCTAAAATCATATGTCAAGGAGCTGTGGGGATGGCTTAGAAGTTAAAGGCACTTATTTGCAAAGCCTGCTGGTAGTGGTTCAATTCCCCAGTACCCATGTAAAGCTGGATGAAAAAAAAGCCACACAAGTCTGGCATTTGTTTGCGATGGCAAGAGACCGACCCTGGTGCCCCAATATGCACATACAATTTTTTCAAAAATGTCAAATAATAGATGGAATCCTACTTGCCATGGATTTTTCAACACAACCTGTTCATCGCTTCAGTCTAGCCTCAGTACACAGAGGAGTGTTGCATCAAAACCTGAGAAAAACACAAAGAAAATCAACCGATCAGTATTGTATACAGCAAGCAATAAGCTATAGAAAATAAATTTAATCTGCAACACTAAACGTTCTTATAGTTCATAAAGTTTAAAAAATGAATGGATAAGCAACTAAAGGTCTGAAGATACAGTGAACCTTTTGAAGGAACCAACCGTAATGGTTGTCAAGGACCTGATCCTGTGATGATTCCCATTAGATTTGAGTTGTTACTGAAAGGAAAACAATGAACAATTCTAAATGCATTGACAAAACAGCAAGCAGTATCTCTTCTATTTCCCACCCTCCAAGAGCAGCTGAAGGATCCAGCACAGAAACAGAACACAGGAAACAACAGGGTTTGGATTCATTATTACCTCCTCCCCACCCCCTCCAAGTTTTCTCCACAAAAGGGATTTAATCAGAAGGACAAATTCATCTGAAAAATATAAAGTAGATAATAACAGATCTATACCACTGATCTGCACCCTAAATTCGTAATGAACTGCCTACTGCCATGTTGTATATTACTACTATTTCTGTGTGTGTGTGTGTGTGTGTGTGTGCGCATGCATGTGTGCAGCAGGCACTTGTGTGTACACAACTGTATGCTTCCATGCACACAAGTGTGGAGGCCAAAGGGATATTTCAAGAGTTCTCCTCTATCCCCTCCCACCTCATTTCCCCCTCAGTGGACCTAGCGGTCTCCCTGTTCAGCAAGACAGACTGAACAGAGAGCCCCAGAAATTCTCCAGTCTCCAACCTCCTAAGCATTAGAGTTACAGACATGGGAGGTCATTCCTGGCTTTCTACATATGCCCTGGGATTCAAACTCAGGTCGTCATGCGTGTGCAGCAAGCACTGTTGTCTGTAAGCCATCACCTTAGCCCCTTTCCTAACATCTTTCAGCAATTAACAAACTGTCTGCTAACTAGCACATGCTAATTAAAAGAACAATTTAAGGAAAAATTGATTTTGTGATTTCACGAAAATACACAAATAAATTTTTGCCAACCCCTAAATCTTTCGTGTTACTGAGCTCTTTATGCAATTGTCATTAAACTCCGTAAAAGATTATAAATTCAAGAAGCTAACTTGTTAGAAAGAGCATATAACCACCACCAATGCAAACTGTAATGTCTGAAATGTTCTTATATTCAATCAGCCAGCATTTGCTGCCATGACTTAACTGATAATCTCACTTTGGGATTTTTGCAGGCTTGGGGGTAATCTAAGATTCTTCAGAGAGCTGGTGGCCATGGATTGGGGGAAGGGCCAGGAATCACATGCAGTCATGTTGACCTCTGCACTTCCGTAGATTTCTCGAAGCCTTTTTTGAGGCATAGGAAGTTCCAGATCCTGGCCAGGCTGTGAAGGAAGTGCTTTGTCCAGGCTGTTTTTAGAGAAAACAGTCCTTCGCTACGCTGCGCTTTGAATGCCAAGGTCCTGACAGCTGGCTCAGCAGCAGTGGAGTTAGAAGCCGTGTCCTGGTGGCCCCACAGAGGCTCCTTTGGGAGTCTTAAAGGCTTCCCAACCAAAATCTCCTAGAAGGCGGCCACCGATATGCATATGTCCACAGAATAAAGCATTTGCCAAACAGAATAGGCACATCGAGGTCTCATTACGTGTGACAGAATGATGACTGAATGACATCAGGAGCAATGGACAGCAGAGCTGAATGCCCTTGCTTCACCCACTTCTGAGAACTTCCCCCAAGCGTAGGGCACACCGTTTCTCTAGTATCATCCACCTGGAAGACATAACTTCACTGGTGCCAGCAGGGACCACCAAGCCTCAGAGAAAAGATCTTGTTAATAAACCACGCTGCCTGCTTTCCTCCCCCCAAAACCTCCCAAAAAGCACTCCTGCAGTATATGTAACACAAATACCAAATACCGACCCGCGTCCTTGTCAGCAGATGACACTTTCTTTTTCTAAATTTTATCTATTTGCATGTGTGTGTGTGTGTATGCGTAAGGTTCCCATGGTTTCTTATCCCTGTAAAAGAACTCCAGACACATGAGTCACTTTGCATCAGGCTTTCAGTGGGAAGCTGGGAATGGAATCCCAAAGTCATCAGGCTTCGCTTGCGAGAGTCTTTAGCTCCCTTTCCTCGAAATAAAAATATGCTCAGAGTGTTGAAAAGCCAGAGATAACTGTGCAAAGGAATCCATGATTAGGTAAAATCAAATGTCTCCCCATGCTGTTTTCTCCCTCTTCCATACGTGTGCCCGCATGAGCACCCTGTGTTCGGCCCGAAACATCCAAGAGAAGCAGGAAGGTCACACCCACCCCATAAGAACTGATAATGGGGTAATGTCACATCATCTGACTTTGATTTCTTAAAGCCAACAGAAGTTCTGAGATCCCCTTCTCTGACTTAAAAGCTTGTCACTTTCAGTGTCTCTTTTCTCGGTCACAGAACTGGACCCTGCTCTGATCCAAAACACAGCAGTTGGTGGGTTGCAGTTGGGTCTGTGAGTTTCATTTGTGAACAAGGTTACTACTTTTACTCAAGTCCTCCTGAGGCTGAAACCTACCCAAAGATGGCAGATCCCTGAAAAGAGAAGAGGAGTGATGAGGGAGGAAGTGACAGACAGATGTGAGGAATGTCCCCCGGTATCAAAGACATAATGTCTACAAAGGATTTCAGGCACACCGCGCAGCAGTACATCAAGAGAACTCAGCTTCGATTCCATTCAGTTCAACAAATATTTACTGGGTATCTGTTGCCAACTCAAATGCATGAAGGTCTCCAAACTGTATTTATACCCTCAGTATAAAAACAAGTACTGGACTAGACAGTGGGCACTTAATAAATATCAAAGGGAGGGAAGAAGAGAAAGACAAGGCTTCCTCGTGTACAGGCACTGGCTTAGGTACCGAGGATGCCCAGAGGAGTGAGAGACACCTGCCAAAGTCTAGGCCAGGGAACTCACCGGGGTTCATCCCCCATTTCCGAAGCTTGCTTTTACAATATGTCAGTCCCTTTTCTTGTAGGATCAAAGGACCTGAAGGAAGGACTTCAGGTGTCGTACCTCTTTAACAAATTGGCTGTAAATTTCTGTTACATTTTGTGTGTGCAGACGTGTGTTTGTGTGTGTGTGCATGCATGTGGAGGCCAGAGTCCTTGTCCTTCTCTGGTGCTGTGTACCTTTGTGGAGACAGGGCCTCTCACTGGCCTGGAGCTCTCACCAAGTGCCAGTGTCCCTCAGGCATCTACCAGTCTCTGTTTCCCAGCGCTGGGCTTATAAGTGTGTACCAACTGGCCCAGCTATTTTGTTTTTGTTTTTACCTTTTTCTATGGGATCTAGGGATCAAACTCAGGACCTCATCTTTGTAAGGCAAGCACATTCCTAACTGAGCCATCTCCCCAGCCCTTCTCTTAGAAATCTAAACCAAGAGTTCTCCTCCTGCCACACCTAAGAATCATGTGAAAGACTCCAATTTGCCAGCTACTGTTCTGAGTCCTGGATCAAATGATTGTCTCTGGTGAGTATGTAACATTTTCTGCTGAGGGTCTATTGTGAACTTGAAAAATGGGTAGAAATTCTAAACTACATTTAATAACCAATGCTTATCCTTCACAATACCACAATACCACAATACGAAACTCCTTTTTCACAAACATCAGAGGCTTCTCCTTACTGATGAAAGGAAAACAAGAAGATAAACAGTAAGACATGTGTACACACAAGAACTCAATGAAGGCAGGAAAGAGTCCTAGCACACGGCAGAAACTGGCAGCAACTGTCTTCCAGTGTCTGTGAAATAATTACATTGTAATGAAAGGTTTTCAAGAACAATTCTGACACTAATTTAAAGATTATTTTTATAATTACCTATACTTTTAAATGCTTTTCTTTGAAGCCAAAATCTGAGAACAAGCCAGATGTCCTTAACTACCACAAACATGTTGCAAAGTAGATTTTCTTATGTTCTAAAATTAGCCATGCTCTTACCCAACTCTGTCTACAGTAAACGTCACTAAGTTGCACACTTAAAAAAGGTGAACTGCATACTATACAAAGTATATGACCTCTCCATCTACTTGCTATGCTTCTAAAAAGTAGTATTTCTAAAGACTCATCACCCCAACTATATTTAGCATAAGAGTGTTTTCATAATAATATGTCATATGTCTGTGCTGCTTTAACAAATTACCTGAGACTGAGTGACTTACAAAGAGCAGAAATTTAATTCCTGTCTTGTGGAGGCTCAAGGCACTGGTAAGCTTGTCCTCTGCTTGCCCCATGGTCGTCTGGTGCTCTATCCTCCAGAGAGGTCAGGAAGTGGTGGGCCATAAGCAACACATCACCCCAGGCCTCTTTACTAGGGCTTGAATCCAGTAACAAGGGGAGAAGCCCTCATAACCTAATGATTCAATAAAGGCCCAACTCTTAGTATTGTCACATTGTTTTAACTCTAGAATTTTAGGCCTGACACACCAAACCCATGGCATTGTACATGAACTAGAAGTATTCCACCAATACAAATACAAACCACTTTTAATGTCCTTATTTTCTCTTCTTTTTAAATAAAAAAATTACATTCTGTACTGAATGATTGTGGGTTTCAGGTTTTAAAATACGTAGCAAAAATCTGAAAGCATAAAAATGAACACGAGGGAGCCGGCTAGATGGCTCAGCAGTTACAACATTTGCCTAATGACCCAGATTCAATTCTCCAGTCCCCAGGTAAAACCAGATACACAAAGTGGCACATACATCTGGAGTTTCCAGTGGCTGGAAGCCCTGGTGCCCATTCTCTCTGTCGATCTCTCTTCTATCTCTCTTTGCTTGCAAATGAATGAATGAGTTAAATGAATAAGTAAACAATTTTTAAATGAACATTGAAATATCATAGTTAATGGTATCATAACTGGAAGACAGAGGCCAAAATCAATTAGGCTAAGGAATCCTAACTGTAAAAGTGCTGTCCATGAAATGGACCTGTGATCCAGCAGTGCTTACTATGAGTTCTGAGCCCATCATTTGTGAGAGGAGTATCTTTAGACAAATTACTCAAAATAGCTACAAAATTCTAAATTACCAAGTCATTTGAAACTAGGCCACCCCCAACAACACACCTCCAATGAAGTTCTAACACGCAAACTGCCATCAGCTGGGGAATCAATCATTCTGAACACATTCGTTTGTGGGGGACACCGGGATGAAGCCATGACAAGTCATGACACACACACACACACACACACACACACACACACATACACACACACACACAATTACAAAACAGGAAACAAGAAAAACAATTCCATGTTTGCACTAGCTTCTCTCTTCAGCCACCCCAGTGGCGGTCTGACATTTTAATTGATTCCAGTTCAAAAAACGCCTCCCTTTTGTCCAAAACATAATAGCTGTTATCGCAAAAGATAAAACCATATTATTCAAAATGCTTTCCATCTAGAAATAGAAGACAGAGGTTTGTCAAACTGTTCAACAACTTGTTTAAACATTGCTTAAAACTGATATAAGGAGTAATTGTAAATCACCATGAATTTAATACTTTTAGTTAATCAAATCATCCCTCTTTTGTAAGGAGCATTTGTTCAATTGAACGTCCCTCGTTTTTTGACAATGGAAATATACATATACCCACATTTGTATGAGCTTCTCAGCTGTAATTAATGATGCACTTTTATTCTCTATTATTGTGTGGAAAACATTTTGACACAAAATAAATGAAGCCTAATCAGTCAGAGTAATGACTCAAGTGTGCTGATTAATGATACCAAGCAACTTCTCTATTCCAGAGTTCAATTAAAACATTTACAGTTTGGGAAACTGTAAGAGTATCCCTAAATGAATATTATCTAACTAATTATTTTCCTTCAGAAAAATTTCCCACGCTACTTTCACTGGAAAAAAAATAGATTGCAAAATGTACCATTAGTTCACATGTAAATAAATAAGAAATGAAAACTGTGTCTTTTTCCTCATCTTACTGAGGCATAACCCTCACTATCGACTCTAGGTTGGCCTTGAACTCATCCCCTCCCTTTTCAACCTCCCAAGGGCTGTGTGCCACCATGCCTGATTAGCCTTGCCTATTGAGCATGGTGCCTAGACCTGTGAGATATGCCAGGCACTCAGCGTCAATCAAATACACACGTGTAAAGTAGACATTTACAAGTCATTGTTAAAATTTAAAATAAGACAATTACAAAAAGATACTATATGACTTCACTTAGGAAGATTCTAGAGTGTAAAGGCATAGACTCAGAAAGTCGAATGGAGATTAACTGGGACTGGAGGGCAGGCGTCGATATTCTTCAATAGGTGCAGAGTATCAGTTCTGTGAGGTGAAAACACTTGGGAGATGAATGGTGGCCATAATTGGGTAACAGTGTGAATGAAGACAAGAAAAGCCTTCTACATAGTCTCCACTCCAACCAGAGAATGTCAGGAAACAAGCCCATTCCTTTGTTAAAATTACCAAATTCAACTGAAACAACTATCGAGTCTCATGATCCAGTACCCTTCCTTAATGAGTCTAAAATTAAAAATGTCTACACATACCCAAAAGCCTCTAAAAGATCTAAGATCTAAAAAAAAAAATCCACCAAGAATTTAACCTAGGTATTACATTGAAAAATTGTTCATTCAAGAACAAAAGAAAATCACATAAAGCCCAGTGTGGTGGCTCACGCCTTTCATCCCAGCACCTGGGAGGAAGAGGTAGGAGGATCAACGTGAGTTCAAGGCCACCCTGAGATTACATAGTAAATTCCAGGTCAGCCTGGGCTAGAGCAAGACCCTACTTCAAAAAATCATATATATTTCATACATGCTATAAAATATTTTATTAATATATTCACATTGTGTACTTACCAATTCTAAAATGGCTTTTTCTCAGATAAAATTACTTCGAGTTTGAACAAAAGTCTGAATATGATTTTTTAATCATATTTTAAATAAATTATGTATTACTATTAGAATGTAAGGAAGATTTTACATATTTGTCATAAAGAAAAAGCACAATTTTCTCCCTCGTTCAACACGGCTCTTCCTTCCCCCTCAAAGCCTTTCCCTTCTAACCCCACCCCAGCCTCCTCTCCCCCTGCAGACTTTGTCTATAAGCTGAATTCTCCTAGAAAAATGGCCAAATCCAAGTTCTGCTCAGTGAAGATGAACATGCGCATATTTTTGTCCGAGATGAGTATCTAGTTTGCTATTTCTGGCAAAAGGGCAGGGAACATGAAAGGTTGTCAGTATAACTTTTATCTCTTGTGATTTAACTGGAACTTTTGCAATCACAGAATATAACTTCAAAAGAAGGAAAAGATTCGTGTTTTTTTTTTTTCTGTGATTAAACAAACAAAGCCAGGGAGCATTTTCCTTATTTGGGTGGGGCTGGGTGAAGGGGGAGCACACTGATAGACCTTGAGGCAACCAAAAGAAGAAAAGTCAAAGCATAAAAAAATTATTACTTGTACATAAAGCAAAGCAAAATCAGGCACGTACAAGCCAAGTAAAGAAACATCTCTCAACAAAGTACCCAGTATACAACTAAAACATAGGACCAGTGACTGAAAGGGAAGTTTATCTTTGGTTAACAGATGACATTGAAATGGTTAGCCAATATACACAGTAGATTCAAATATCCTGGCTTCAGAAGGCATGACCCTCAGAACACGCATCCCTTCCAGTCAGTGAGCTGCTATTTCATAAGGACTCATGGTCATGTTCACAGATGCAGCTAAACTCATTTCCACAAGCCCTTCCTGGGCACACTATTATCCACAAACTCTTAAGTGTCCTAGCACAGGGAGATGCATAAATTCAAGTCCAGGATGGTAACTAAAAAGGAATTCTGTTTTTTTCAAAGATTATGCAGTTAATGTTGAAATCTGTATTAGTTCAACTATACGCTACCATGTTTTGTGGTTCCAAAATCTTTGAGGAATGGTATTTTCATAAATTCATCTGGACCTGTCATTCTAAATTCATGAAATAACCGGGAAATAGAAGTCCCAGCAAGATGACTCAAAGTAATAAGTTAAGATGGAAAAAGTAACTCTTTTTGACTTCAGAGAGCCATGGGTCTGACATAAGCATGAGAGTGAGGAGAACTGGCATTATGAGAAGGCAAAATGGAGTGAGGAAGTCACATCCTAAAGTGTAAAAGGAAAATTCTCATGACAAAAGTCTTCTACTTCACACAGAACAAATGTATGGAGTTCATGTGAATAAGTTACATTCAACTAATGACTCTGGCATTGTCTCCCAACCCAATCAACATCTAGGAAAATGAAGAGATATGAAGACTTTCTAATAACTTGGAAAAGAAAACAAGAGAAATCTTCCATTCCATGTAAAGGGCCATACTTTCTCCCCTTCACAGAAGTTCCAATATTTAACAATGAAAGTCCTCAATCTGTTACAAATGAAACAGGACCAGGCAGTGGATGAAATGGTTCCTTTCAGTAATGGGCAGTGACTCCCTGTGACTATCGCCTTTATGGCTAATCCTGAACCACTGTTCTAAATACCAGGCCTTTAGGAAGGGCTAGGGATGTGGTTCTATTGGAAACTATGGACTTGACCCCAGCATTGCATAAATGTAGGCATGGTGGTATACATCTGTGATCACAGCACTGGAAAGGTAGATGCAAAGAGATCAGAAGTTCAAGGTCATCCTCAGCTACACAGTAAGTTTGACGTCAGCCTAGACTATGTGAGACCCTAGCCTACATGAAATCCTGTCTCAGAAAAATAAAATAATGCAAGATAAATAAATAAATAAATAAATGTTAAAAGACAAGTTCTTCCCACCACTTTTTTATTTAAACTAATCACTAGAGTAACCACAACACACATACTAAGACAGACAATTTTTAATGACTAGAGTTACTGAATGCTTTATGGGAACACTGGACTGGGGATGGTTGTGAAAATGGGAACGAGATTTAACCTATGGCTCTATTACACGTTATTCTTAGCTACAATAACAACATTCCATTTAAACCTTAGAATGGGATTTAAATAGATGCTTTAGGAAACAATAAAGCCCAAAAGAATATTGTAGGTGTATTCTAAATTTAGAGTAAGTAGGAAATATCAGGGGAATTTTATCTACTCCATCAAACAATAAAAATCTCTGAGCCAGCAACAGAGAGGCCAGAAAAACAGGGGACAGAAACTTTTTTCTCCCTTTCTGGAGAGTCGGTGTGCTAATAAAAATATTTATCAAAGGTTATAGAAAGTCTTTTCGGTATTGTTTGTAGGAGGTTTCTTTTTTAAAAAAAGAGAAATGTTAAATGGTGTGGTAGTTATCCAAACACTGGCCCCAGGTAATACACTACAGTTATATATCGTGACCAGTAACATAGTCAAGAGGAAGGGAGAAATACAGGTGAAAACTAAGAGAAAGGAGACAGGCCCCCAGAGAAAAACTAAGAAGGAAAATAATAATAATAATAATAAAGCTGAGAAAAGCATCTACAGCAATCCCACATGAGTCTAACGGATGGTCCTTGCAAACCATTTTGACCGAAGAATTCTAGATAGCTGTTGTTTTCATGAACAAATAAAAATGACTTGTCCTGAGGGTCATGTAAAATTATGTTAACAGCTGAACATAAAACCCATAGTGTGAAGTTCTTTTCCAAGATAAATCCTAGGCCAATACTAAGGCTTGACAGGTCCGGTACTACAAACACCACTGCTAGGGCCCTGCTCACAGTGGCCCTTGAGCACTTGGTGTGCATCAGACCTCACACTAGTTTACACTGAATTCTCACACCTCCTGAGGCAGCTGTGGCTACTGTCCTTCCGATTTCCAGATGCGAACATGTTTGATAGGCCTAAGAATATCCTTGAATGTGAGAGCTGGGACTCAGCTCCAACCTCCCAGTGTGCTTCTAGATTGCCACACTGGAAGGAGAGCTTGGTTCAAATAACCAATTGCTGGGCATGACCTTCAGAGGATCTGGTTTAGTCGCCTGGTATTAGACCCAGCCCCTGCATTTCAACACACACTTCAAGCAGTTCCAATCTATGTTATCTGAGGGACAAACATCAAGAAAACCTTAACACCATGGGGCTGCTAAGAAAAAATGCAGTTACCTTATAACGGAACAGAAATTTCTATTGCATGTTAACCACTGATTTAAGCAAAGAGTTATCTCCAATGAGGAAAAATGAGCAGAAAAAACATATTTTTATTTACAAATACCAAATACCTCTGTGTGCCTGTGTGTGTGTGTGTATGTGTGTGTGTGTGTGTGTGTGTGTGTGTGTAATGCAAACATGTGTGAGTTCATTTGAGCATGGGCACACACATGTCACAGTGCCCATGTTGGGAAGTCATAGGACAACCTGCAAGTTCCAGTCCTTGCCTTCAACCCTGTTTGAGGCATATTTCCTGGCTGGTAGGCCACAAGTTTCCTAAATTCCCCTGAGTCTGCCTCACATCTTGCCATAGGAACGTTGGGCTTAAAGACACTTGCACTACTGCATCTTGATTGCCATGGTTTCTGAGGATTCGGACTCAGGTCATCACACTTACCACAGCAAGCACTTAACCCACTGAGCCATCTCCCAGCTGTGTAGGAAACTTTGAATTTTTATAAAAATTTAAAGCTACTACTTATTTGCAAATGTGGTCACACCAGAGCCTCTCGTCACAACAAATATCCAATGCATGTGTCATTCTTTGCATTTGGCTTTACGCTGGTGCTGGGGATTTGAGCCTGGGCCATCAGAATTTGCAAGCAGGCTCCTTTAACCACTGAGTAAACTTTGAATTTTCATTTTAGCCTATTATATATCTTTATAAAATAAAGTTATAAGATATACTGCATTTTCAAATTTCAAGTAGAAATGAAAAGTAGGGGATTAAACTTTGAAAACTAATTTTTGTCTAAACACTATGAAATCATTAATATTTTCAGCTTGGATAGAAGCTGATCATCCCCAGCAAGCATTTCGGTTTTAAAGTCTTGCATCTATTATTCATGTCTCCAACATCTTCTAGTACCTTCTAACTATGTGGCACTGAGTATGGTGAGTTCCACATAAGCCCCAACAGTGACATCAATTCAGCCATGGGAAGCACACAGGACGAGAACCACAGCCAACAGCAAGAACATGTGACTGACTCAATGTAGAGCCTCTGTCAGAAGTGGTGTTGTTCAGGGACAAGATGTCAGAATGATTTTAAAACAAAATCTTCAGGATTTCCTTACCTGAGAAAGTAGCAGGTGCCCACCGGGCACTATAAAGCTCAGGTAAGACTAGAAAAGTCCCATGTTCTCATGCACAGTCTCAGAACGGCAGAGCTGGGGTCAGCTATGCGTGAGGGACTCAACATCTATCCAGAGCTATCTGGGCTCCGATTATGTGCCAACAAGAGCGTCAGGTGCTGGGGTAACCCAGACCACAGTGTGCTCTGTGCTCCCGAGGATACCAGAATATGACTCCAGAACTAGACGTGCCAACTTCCAGACATGTCATCTCAATGTTCCAGACACTCGGGTTGTTTTAATCATAAAATAGAGAAAAGAAGTTCTTCAATTGTAGCATCAAAGTAGAAAACATCAGATATGTATGTGCAATTAATTGTTATTTCTAAGTGCATTGTGGTGAGAAAGGCAGACCTGGGCTATCGATGAGGTCCCAAGCATGGCACACATGGTTAATAAGTAGACAGAGATGAAGTCCATGCACTCAAGTGCATGCCCAGTAAGGAGAGCAGAGACGAGAGGCATGGCCCAGGCTAGTTTTTGCCACTGGACTCTTCTTCCCAGAAATTTCATGTGGGTGCCATTGGAAGAGGCATTAGTGCCCAACAGAACAGAGAACAGAAGGCATCGTCCTGTGTGCTCCGCATTATGGGACCTCCATGAGGTAAGCATCTGATAAAAACTCCAAGAAAGATGGATGGTGAGCTGAGTCCAAGATTGGGCTCAGAAATTCCATTAAAGACAAACATCTTTGGAAAAAATTATCACACCAGAAACAACTGTCCTGGTAAAAATGCTGGCGAGTGTGACCACTCGCATATCAGTGGAGATGTGTTTTGCCAGAAAGAGTGAAGGGCTGTAATTATGAACATCTGGGATACCTTCTGCCACTATACACATGTGTGAACGAGGTCTTTCAATACCTGGATTTGCTAACACGTGAAGACATCAGCACTAAGGCTAGCTTCGTTTTTCACGTGGCTTTGATGAGGACAGATGGGACAATGAGTGGGAGAATACTCTGATGTGTCATTCAGTTATATACTGTTCAGTTCAGTTATATACTGAAGAGGAATTATGATTAAGAATAGAAACATTGTTTTATGTATATAAATGTTTCAAGACAATAGGCTTTAACTTTTTTGATTGTCAAGATCATTGGATGGATCAAGAATGCTTGTTCATATGTCACTCAGCACAGTAACAGAAAACCATGAAATATATTAGCTTCATGACAAATGGGATGTAATTTACATTTAAGTTATATAAACATGCATTTAAATACTTAAATCAATATATAGCAATTATGTCTCCTATGCTCATAAACACTTGTCCCATGCAGACAAAGATATACAAAGATATACAAAAATATTATATTTATAAGATATATAAAAAAAGTTTAAAATCGTAGTCATGCATCCAAATTAGCTATATTTTAACTTGTGGGCAGCTGGGAAAGCACAAGACAGTGATTCTTGTTAATAAGAAGAAACTTTACGTTCTGCAGGTGGTTAGAAAACACAGAGCTTAACATTTGCATGTGTGGAGAAGAAATGGTAGGAGTTTCCCAGTAAATATTTATTTCCCAAACCCACATAATCTAAATCCATTGTTCACCATTAATGCATTGTAAACTTATTTTTAATATAAAATACCTCCCATAAGTTACATGTTGGACCATTAATCGATGCACTGTATGACATGTTATGTCTCTCCCTCGTGTTATACTATCTTTCCAACTCCATGGGAAAACTCAACTGTAAGAAAGATTTCTGAGATTTCATCTAATAAAGTCTGCATTTTACAGACTCTGATCCTGTATCCTCCAGACTGAGAAGTTCACATTTTTTTCCAATCTCTTAGTAGAACAAGGATCAATTCATTTTCTTTTTCACAGATCTATGTCCTTTTTTCAAGACATTATTTAAAACCCCACATGGGATTTAAGATTAGAAATTTCAAAGGTTTATGACAATAAAACTGTACTCAGTGAAGTCTTCAGTTTTCTCAAATCCTCTAAGAGTGAGTCATCTGAGAGGAGTGAATACTTGTCGCAGTGAACCTTTTTAGTGTCAGAGTGTCACATTTTGTTATACCTGTGAATTTGTGTGTGTGTGTGAATGTGTATGTGTGTGAGTGCGTGACTGTGAGTGTGTCAGTGTGAGTATGAGTGTGTGTTTATGTGTGTGTGTATGTGTGTGAGAGAGAGAGAGAGAGAGAGAGAACGAGAGAGAGAGAGATGGGGGAATGTATGCTGTTGAAGTGCCCTTGTGGCATTCCATACACGTGGCAGGAGTGACTCACCTGCAGAGGCTGAAGTGGAAAGGTGGGTGTCCAGCTGCAATGATTCTCAAGTTTCCACTCCCCTGGTTAATTGGAGGAAGACCATGAGTTCAAAGCCAACCTGAGACTACATAGTGAACTGCAGGTTAGCCTGGGCTAGAGTGAGACCCTACCTCAAAAAACAAAAACAAAACCGGGGTTAAGTACCACAAGTACCAGTGGCTACACCCAGCTCCTCTACATGGGGTCTGGGGATTTGAACTCATACAGTCTCAGACCCACTCAGTCCCTCATGCTGTCACAGGAAATGTACTTAACTGCTCAGCCTTCTCTCCAGCCCTTTACTGTACATTCAATGAAAAATACTTGTGCGTTGCACTGCAAATTTCCAGTTCCTTACAATGATTATACTATTCATAAATCCTGGGGTTGCCACTGTGGACACTGGTTATGGTGAGGAGCTAGTTCTCTCCAGCCTCATGCTTGGTTCCAGAATGGCCAAGTGTGTTTCAGGTTGTCTTCAGGAAGGGGATCTGGCAATATTCCATGCATACATACATGCCCAGGAATACTAATACCTTCATGGGATCCCCTCATGTATCACACCCCCTTCTGTAATCTCATGCACTGCTTTGGTCTGATGAGGCTCAACATTTATGCACATCACCAGCAGTTTCTTTCTGACACATTTGTTTGAAGCAAGTGATCAGGCTATTTCTAAGGCTGTCTTCTTCCCCTTTCAGTAGCACAAGCTCAACTTCCACGTCAACTGATGATACTGAAAACTAGGAAATTCCAACAAGTCCATAAAATGGTCAAGAAAAGTGTATCTGTTAGGGTTATCTTTTCATTACTGGGACAAAACACCAGGCAACAAGCAGCTTATGAAAGGAAGGGGCTTAGTTAGGCTTATAGTTTCAAAGGGGAATTTCAACATGGCAGCGAAAGCATGACAGGCAGCTGGGTGTCACAACTTGTCACAGCAGGACGGAGAGGAAGAAGAGTCCAAGTGAGCTTGCTCACAACACCCAGTGGGCTGGACCAATAGACCTCAAGGTCTGCCCCCAATGACACACCTCCAGCAAGGCTTCACCTCGTAAAGACTCCACAACTTTTCCAAACTGCCATCAGCTAGGACTAAATATTCAAAACACACAAACTTAAGGGGACATTTCATTCAAATCACCATAGCAGCATTAAACTCCAAGTAATATTTCAGCTATGTTTACCTTCCTCTCCACCTCCCATTGCTATTTAGTATAGTGCTCACAAAATTAGAATTAGAGTGACCAGGTCTACCACACATAGCTACAAGAAAAGTCAATCTGCTGTTTCTCTGATGACAAGGGCTAGGATGTAGGTCAGTGGCACAGCATCTGCCTGGCATATACATAAGGTTTCGGGTTTTTGGCACACTATAATCACTACAGAAAAAGTAGGAAGGAGGGGAGGGAAAGAATGGACACTAAAGACAAGAAGTAAGGATTCCAATCATAAGGAATCTCCATTTGAACTTCACAGCACCACTCAGGATGCAAAAGTAGTCCAAGTAAATGTGGTCATTTAAGATTCAAGGACTTGACATGATCTCTTCAAAGACACTCTGTTCATGGCAGAAACAAAGGCCTAGGGTTTCCTTTAAGCTTTTTTAAAAATAAATATTTGTAAATCTTGCTTCTGTTTCCTTATAAATGAAGTAAGTAATACCAACATCAGGAATCTTCCTTTCACCCACGGTTCACACTCACACTTACTCCTTATTGTAAGAAAAAGGAATTACCATTGAGTATCATTGAAAATCACAATAAAAAGCAAGGCTACAGAATGCCAGTGTCTCATCCTGCCTCTTCTGCTAACTGTGATGTGGATAAACAGCACAAAAACTGGAAAGAGATCCAGAATAGCGGAGGACAGTTAGTGGTCTGGTCTGATAAGTGCCCAAAATGGTGCCTGGCATCTTGCATCAAAAGGATTTAACATTTGGATTTATTGGAAACATCAGATCAAACTTTTCTGAATTCAGATTCCATGCCTTTTAGCTTTAGGTCAACTCTCTGAACTATAGTTTTGAACTCTGAAAATTCACATTCTGAGGACTGGAGAGAAGAAGGCTCAGCGGTTAAGGAGCTGGGCTGCAAAGCCTAATGATCCTGGTTTGATTTGCCAGTACTCGTGTAAACCTAGATGCACAAAGTGGCATGTGTGTTTGGAATTCATTTGCAGCAGCTGGAGGCCCTGGCATAACCATTCCCTGTCTCTGTTTCTTCTTCTTCTCTCTCTCTTTCTCTCTCTCTCTCTCTCTGCTTGCAAATAATAAAAGAAATATTTTTTTCAAAGGAAAGAAACCATATTCTGGACTTGGGTATGTAGATCTCTGTGAGATATAACACTGGTTTTGCAGGTGTAAAGTTACGGTTCTGATCTCCAGCACCAGGAAAAAACATCATTTAAAATTCATTTTTAAAATGAATATAAAACACAAATTGGAAAACAAATTTCATCTCTATAGAGATTTCGAACCTCTGTGAAAAGATAGCAAAACTGACAAGGTAGTTTCTGAAAGACTTGAGGATGAATATAAAATTGGTTTCCTTCTTTGAGTTTTTCTCATCTTTCTGTAGAGATGTGGCAATGCTTAGAAGGCTCAATGGAAAGTCACTTAGATAAATATCTGCAGGTTACTTCTAAGAACTCTGATCATGTCATGATTTTGTAGTGCTCCTACTGGAAGGTTCTCCATCACCCAAGCCTGCTCAGACATACACTCAACAATACAGAAAGCATACAGGGGCCAATAACCCAACAAGGTTGAGTGACAGAAAGCTTGTGCAAGGAACTACAAAGAAATTTAAAAGGATATTACCACCAAACCATGGTAAGCTATGGAGTACCACAGCCCTAGCCCAGAGATCCAAAGACAACATGTACTGCTCAGGTACTAGAGCCCAACATGATGAGCACAGTTTAAAGAGTCCCACTTACCTGCAGGGCATACTTTAAAATAGAAGTATGTGAAACTTATGTTCATGTGCCTTTAGGATTTAAATGTCTGCAAATGCAAAGCATTTTTTTTTTTCGAAGCCGAAACTCATTACTTTCCATGCTACTGACCTCGACTCCATAAAAATGCTCTTCCAAACATTTTTTTCTAAAGTTTCTTTGGACTTACAGATTCATGCCTGGCCACCCACACAATCATAACTCAATTCTATTCTCTCCTTTTACTAAGAAATACATACAATTCCCCAGCCCACCCCACCCAAAATGGAAAGACACAGAAAGCTGGCAACAATGAATCAAGTAAATTTATTTTCGCACTCAGCCTTCATTTCCATAAGCTGAGTTCTCTGTATTCTTCAGCATCCTGTAAAATCCCAATAACACGCAGCAGGCAGGTTAGGAATGTAACCATTTTCCCCAGAATACTAAAGCTAACTCGGATTATTATTATGCACACTAGTACTGAATCTTGAATGACGCACAGAGAAGACCTTGTGCATATTTTCATTAAGTGCTAGAAATGGCCTAGGTAACTATTAACCATTAATTGGTATTGCTTACTTTCTATCAGAAGTCTGATGGTATAAATTGCCTGGCTAATTAAATGATAATAATAATAAAGTTAATCTCCACCACCAAACCTAAAAGCGCTAAGACTTCAGTTATGATTTGTACACAGAGCCAGAAGACCAAACTTCTATCTAGATTCCTGATTCTACTGATTCAAGCTCTAATTACTTCTCATTTGCCTATAAAAGAAAAAAAATAATTTCTAAAGCTCCTTTAACTTCCTATGACTCTTTTAGCCTAATGCCCTGGAGATCTATACATTAAATGGTTGTACCAGATATTATTCATGTATTTGTTGGTTTTCATTTTTATTTATGTGTGTTTGTGTGGGCTTCTCTCTCTCTCTCTCTCTCTCTCTCTCTCTCTCTCTCTCTCTCTCTCTCTCTGTGTGTGTGTGTGTGTGTGTGTGTGTGTATGGGCACCTGTGTGGAGGCAGGAAGATAACTTTGGGAGAACGTGTCCTGTCCTTCCATCTTCTGTTTGGAAACATGGCTTCCTATTGTTCTGCCACTGAGTGTGCCAGGCTGGCTGGGCCACGAGGGTCTGGGTTCTCCTGGCTCCACCTTCCATCACCCTGGTACACTGGGATCAGAGACACATGCACCACTTTCTGTCTGGCTTTATTTGGGTGCTGGTGAATTGAACTTGGGCCCGAATGCTTGCACACAAGGGTCTTTAATCCCCTGAGCTATCTCCCCAGCCCCTATATACATTTTAACACAAGGTAGGAATACATACTTTCCACAGATTTAGCCAATACCATAAGAAAATGTCATTATATAAAAGACACAGTGAGCTGGAGAGATGACTCAGTGGTTAAGGAGCTCTCCTGTGAAACCTAACAACCTGGGTTTGATTCCCCAGTACTCAAACCAGATGCACAAAGTAGCACATGCATCTGGAGCTTATGTGCAATGGCTAGAGGCCCTGGTATGCCCATTCTCGTATTCTCTCTCTCTCTCTCTCTCTCTCTCTCTCTCTCTCTCTCTCTCTCTGCTTGAAAATAAGTATTTTAAAGGACATTAATAACCTTGGTTCTACATTGTTATGAGTCTTCATACCAGGTTAATAGTTTTAAAAAATAATTTGCTAGATAATATATGTAGTATATATATATATATATATATATATATATATATATATATATATATATATATATATATAAAACCATCACTAAGCAATTCCATACAAAATGAGAACAGGTTCAGGCAAACACGTTAACACGTTCACTTGAAACATTCAATGTTTTCAAGTCTTTAAAGTGCTAATATGTTAAACCCCATAGGTCTTGTTTTGTAACACAAAGTAGAGTTTCTTTAAATTATATTAACTGTGAGAGTTAGGAGGACTTTATCTGTGTGTGTGTGTCTGTGTGTGTGTGTGTGTCTGTGTCTGTGTGTGTGTCTGTGTGTGCCTCACCCTACATATGGAAGCCAGAGGACAACGTTGGGCCAATTCCTGCCTTCTGCCTGGTTTTGAATCCAAGGGTCTCATGGCTCACTGCTTCATTCATGAGCTCCTAGGAAAGTCTGCCTCTGCTACCTTCTCACCTCAGGTGCACTGGGATTAGAGCCCACTCAGCATCTGGTTTCTAGGAGGTCTGGAAACCCAGACTCAGCTGCTCAGAGTCATCCAGCAAGCGCTCTCTGCACTGAGTCATCCCCCAGCTTCAGGAGGCACACTTTTTATGTTTTATATGATGCTATTCTGCTAATGGACTTACAGACATGTAATTATCAATGTTTTGATGAGTTTTGAGAAATCATCATAACTGACATCAATTCTCATAAGTATAGGAAGCCTTTGCAAAACAAATTCTCCACCTGCTTAGAAATATGACCAGTGTCATCATATTAAAGGGCTGGTTTCATCCTCTGCAGCTCTCAGAGTAGTCATTAGCTAGTCTTATACCCAGAATGATGCCTCAAACAGGGTCAATATTCATTTAACAGACAAATGCTGTTATGAGCAAGAGGAAAGGGGGGGGGGAAGAAAAAGAGGAGAAAATATTTTCAATGTACAATCCATACTTGCTTGACAAGGTCCATATGTATCACAGTACCACAAACACAGAATACACAAAATGAAAACTTTAAAAAGATTTAAAAAAATGTTAAATTGAAAACAGGAAACAAAATATCACAACTGTCATATAGTATAAAATGATACACGATTTTCAAACCCAGTCATAAAATATCAGTGCATTTTATGCCCGGCAGCATCCACAGACATGAAGGACCATGGGAGAAGGGAGGGTGGTACACAGAGAAGCATGCCCACTGGCAGGAAGCATGCACAATGAAGAGGGGAGACACGGCAGCATGGGGGAATGCTGGCAGCTGCCTGCGGGAGACCAAGAAAACCAGGCAGGGGAGATGGAGGAAGGGAGACAGCACACAGCTAAGGTAGACCAGAAACCCCAGAGAAAGACAAAACCATTGTCCAGGTGGTAGGCCTTGTCACTTCCGTGGCAGGTGTGTTCAGATAGAAGTAGAAATACATGGATGAACCACAGATATAGATTTATGTGTTTATGGGCTTCCTACCTGTGTGCTGAGAGGGTCCTGCTAACAGAAGTATGTGAGGTGTCCATGTTTAGTTTCTAAACCCCTTTCTCTACTAAAGAAAGAACCAGAGTGTGAGGGTTAATCATAGTTGTCAACCGGATGGGATATAGAATCACTATGGAAATACATTTCTGGGCATTTCTGTGAGGCATTGTGTAGATCCTTGACTTGGGAAGAGCCACCTAGCTGTGGGCAGCAGCGTTCCATGGGCTGGTGTCTAGACAGCATATAAAGGGGAGAGAAAGCTGAAGGTAGCATTCATCTCGTCCTCCTAACTGAGGATACAATGTGACTGGCTCTGATTCAAGCTCCTGCCACCAAACCTTCCCTGCAATGAAGGACTGCGCCCTGAACCTGGAAGCCAAAGGAAACTCTTGCTTCTTTAGGTCGCTTTTGTCAGGCATGTTGTCTCAGCATTGACAAAAGTGACAGATATACAGTTACCTGGAGAAATAGCTTATTGTGAGAGGAGACAAGGAAAGTGCAAAATGACGTGGACCTACTTACTGTGCCACAAATGGAAATGTCCAAAGGCTGGGAAGTATAGAAGCTACTCAGACTTGGAGATATGGAGGAGCAGCTAAGGTGCTTGCCTGCAAAGCTAACAGCTGAGTTCAATTTCCAGTACTCACAAAAGGACAGATGCAGAAAGTGGCACATATATCTGGGGTCTGTTTGCAGTGGATGAAAGCCCTGACACCCCAATTCTGTCTCTCCTCTATCTTTCTCTGTTTATAAATAAATAAATAAATAAATAAATAAATAAATAAATAAATAAATAAATAAATAAATAAATATTTTTAAAGGAACAGAGGTCACTCTAAGGGCTCTCATTTGTCAGAGGTAGGACAATATGCACATTAAAATAAGGAAGAATACTTAAGACTATAATCCATCTTCAAACTAGGAATCTGCGATATGTGAAAAGCACAGATAAGAGAGAAGGCAAAGCTTGTCCATGAATTAGCTCCATTAGCAATGGCAGGAAGGAAAAGACGAGTTCCACCTTGCAACTCCAGCTGTGGTGGCTGGTGCAGGGAAAGGGATCACGCAAGGCTCAGCCTGCATGGAGCTTTGATGAAGGACCTCAAATCACCTTCCCTGAAGGCAAGAGAAGGGAGAGCATGAAGACCACTGTGAGATGTGAAGAAGGCGATGGACATGTTGTGCTCTGCCAGGATGGAGGAGCTCCTGGCTTGGAACTCTCTGTTCTTATTTGGGCAAAGACACCCCAATGTATGCAGTAATGTTTACAGCTTGCTGCCCAATGTCGTATTGAAAGAACCATCTTGAGACAGAAGTGGTTACAAATGCAAGGGAGGGCATGTGATGAAAGACAATTGACCCCCTCTTGTAACCTGTTATAAATTTTAAATTATTCATTACTAAGTGGCTTAAAATTATTCCAAAATTTTAAACATAATACTATAAGACAGTATATAATTTCATCCAGCTATAAAAAGAAATTTCCAGAGTTTTAAATTTTTTAAGTGACTCAATAGTAGTCTTCTTTAAGCAGATCATTCTTGGGCATTTTCCATAGGAAAATAATGAACTGAATAAAAAAATATTGAGGTCATATTGTTAGTCAGGTGCTATGTGTGTCATCAACACTTCAGCTCGAGGTGTACATTTCAAAGACACTGTACATCTAAGCCAGCAGAGTGGTCCAGGGGTAAGTCATCAGTAGAGGCCTACTGGTGATCAATGAGCCTTATCTCTTGATCTCTTGAAAAGGCTGAGGACACACACAGAGAACTCTGAAGAACTAAGGACATATCTATGGGTACACATATATCACTACACATTAATGTGCCATTTACATGACTTTGTAGATATTTTCAGAGAAAAAAAAACATAAGTAGCTAAATGATCCCAAACGGGAGAGACAACTTTAATCTTTAATCTCCCAGCACTCATGAAGTTGAGTCAAGATGATCTCTAGCTTGAGGGCAGCCTGTGCTGCAAAGAAAATCACAGCCTTGGCTACACAGTGAGATCATCAAGAAAGAAAGAAAGAAAGAAAGAAAGAAAGAAAGAGAGAGAGAGAGAGAGAGAGAGAGAGAGAGAGAGAGAAAGAAAGAAAGAAAGAAAGAAAGAAAGAAAGAAAGAAAGAAAGAAAGAAAGAAAGAAAGAAAGAAAGAAAGAAAGGAGGGAGGGAGGGAGGGAGGGAGAAAGAAAAAGAAAGAAAGAAAGAAAGAAAGAAAGAAAGAAAGAAAGAAAGAAAGAAAGAAAGAAAGAAAGAAAGGAAGGAAGGAAGGAAGGAAAGAAAGAAAGAGGAAGATGGAGGGCGTCTGGTGAGTCAACTCAGTGAATGAAGTGCTTGTTGCATGTGGTGGTATGACTAAAATGTCCCCTATAGGTTCATGTGTTTCGAAAACTTGGTCCCCAACTGGTGGTAATTTGGGACACTTGTGGGCCTTTGGGAGGTGGAGCCTTGCTGAAGGAGGTGTGCCACTGGAGGTAGGTCTTAGAACTTTACAGTCCAGTTCTCTTGCCACTTCTAGCTAGCTCACTCTTGCTGGTCTTGTACAGCTGCTCATGTGTGAAGAAGTGAGCTAGCTACCTGCTCTGCCATGCTTTCTCTGCCATGATCAGATGTCCCTTGAAACTGTAAGATGAAGTAAACCCTTTCCTCCCATAAGCTGCTCTGGTCAGGTGTCTTATTCCCACAAGGAGAAGGTAACTGCTGCAAGCATGAAGAGCTGAGTTGAATACCCAAGCCCCACATAAAAGCCAGGTGTGACAGCATATGTCTGTCATCCCAGTACTGGTGAGGCAGAGACGACCAAAGAATTGATAGCAAGCTACTCTAGCCAAATCTGAACTCTTCATTCAGAAACAGACCCTGTTTCAAAAAATTAGATGGACAGCAACCAAGGGAAGAACCTGACATTGACATCTGGTCACCACACACAAGCACACACACATGTCCATCCATATATAAACATGCATACATAATGTGCACTGCGCACAGACACACACACACACAAACACACACACAGAGCTGGGTATGTTGAGACATGGACATATTCTCAGCAGCACTATGGAGGTAGAGACAAGAGGACAAAAAGGTCAAGGTCATCATCCTCTGCTACATAGCACAGGCCAGCCTGAGCTTCATGACACCTTGACTCAAAAAGAGAAAAAAGGAAGGAAGGTAAGACTAGAGGGAGGGAGGAAAAGAAAAAGAAAGATAACTTCAAAATTAATATGAATATAGACTGATGGGCCAATTTCATTGTGCCTACTTTCAAAAGTCTTGATGTGCTATAATACCATCAAAAAATGCAAAGATTATATGTAACTCATTACCCCAACATGCATAGCATCGGTTTACATGATTCAAAACCAAATGGCATCCCAGTAGAAATGAATGTGGTTAGCTGAAACTCAATATTGCAACAGATTCCAAAAAGTAAAGTTAATATTAGAACAGTAGGAGCAATTTTCCAACTGAAATAATTATCTTTCCAATGGGCTATAAAGTTTATTTTACCCTTTCTTAAAATACAAACACCCATCACATACAAAAAATAAAAATAAATCCAAATGCCCATATAAAGAATAGGAAATTTACCAGACAAGGTGTTCAGAGGGCCTATGAGTCATCATCTTTGAACACATTTTCAGTACATTATTTCAGTGAGGCGTACATTGTGTTTCTAGACAGTGTCGAGCTCAGCATCATTATTCCTCTGTGGACAGGTACAGCTATTTGGTGCATGATTAAACTCCTGCTCTGTGATGCCCAGGGTTTATTCAACCATAACTTTACAGTCTGATATTTCTGCAGATTCACATACATTGAGATGCATGAAGACACCAGGTTTCTTTAGCTAACACAGCCTCTGAATCATTATGATGAAAGAGAAATTTAATACCACAGACAGTGAGTGAGCTCACCCCAAATTTTGAATGGCCAGGACCCAACTTTCTTGGACAAGCCTGCTATCATGTTTACAGTATCTGTTGCTGTTACCCCATCTTTCCCTGTGAGTGGTACCACGGCTTTTCCAGTCTCTCAGACTGAATGGATATCATGACCCGAGCTAGGATACAATTTCAGGGTTCAGTAAAGTCTATCAAAAAACCTCTTCCAGCTGAGAGTGGTAGCACCAAGCTGAAATCCAGGACTCAGGAATTAAAGGAGGAGAATCAGTAGTTAAAGGCTAGCCTCAGCTCCATGAGACCCTCCTCAATGGGGGCAGGGATGGGAGGCTGGCTCAGTGGATGAACTAGCTGCTCAAACTGGAGTATCCAAATTTAATCCTTAGACCCCACATAAAACGCTGGAAGCCTTAGTGGACGTTAGTAATCAAAAACTGAGGGTGGGATGGGAGGTCAGGGCCAGGAAAATAGTTCAGTGGGTAAGGCATTTGCGTGCAATGCCTAATGACCCAGTACTCATGTAAAACCAGATGCAAAAAGTGCACATGTGCCAGGTGTGGTGGCGCACGACTACATAGTGAATTTCAGGTCAGCCTGGACTAGAGAGAGACCCTACCTCAAAAAACCAAAAAGTGCACATGCACCTGGAAATTATTTGCAGTGGTTAGAGGCCCTGGCATGCCCATCCATTCATTCTCTATCTTTCTCTCTCTCCCTCTCTCTCTCTCTCTCTCTCTCTCTCTCTCTCTCTCTCTCTCTCTCTCTCTCTCTCTCTCTCTCTCTCTCTCTCTCTCTCTCTCTCTCTCTCTCTCTCTCCCTCCCTCCCTCCCTCCTTCTTTTCCTCCCTTCTATGCCTTCTTTCCTTCCCTCTCTCTATCTCTCTCAGCAAATAAACTATTTTTTAGAAAAAAGAATTTCCAGGAAACCTTCAGTAATCACAGCGAAAAGATCAGCAGCAAAGCATGTAATGGAAAGGGGGAAGACAGTCTACACACACACACACACACACACACACACACACACACACACACACACACATACATATATATATATATATATATATATATATATATATATATATGTAAAGATTTAAAAAACAGGAGAGAAAAACATATTCCTAAACAGGAGAGAAAAATATATTCCTAAGTTAACATTTATATCTCTATATATACTATATTGCTAGACTTAAATCTGACAACTGCTAAGTTCCCCGGACTGTCTTAAAGAAGAGTAGACAGCAAGAGAACATGGAACACCAGGAGACCAGTGCATGTAGTGCAGAGGCACTCCTGCTTTATACCTGCACTAAACCATTCCAAGAGCATGTTAGGCTTCTTACCTGCATGGGTGCACAACAGCAATGTGTGCATTTTCTGCCTGACTCTTTACTCACCATGTACTCTTGAACTTTTTTTGATGAGTCTGTCTTTTTACTCAACCTTAAACTGAATAGTCCACAGTAGTTTGGATCCCATTGTATTCAGTCCACCTTCCACGGCAAAGTGTGGTAGAAGTTAATGATTGTTTCAGTGCAGTGAGACATGTCTGTTCTTTCACTGAAAACAAGAGCAGCTGAGTGTGGCCTATAATCCCTGAACTCAAGAGGTAGAGGCATGAGGATCTCATGAGGGCAACCTGGGCTACATGGTGAGTTCCAATCCAGGATGAACCACATAGTAAAAACCCTGCTTTAAACATACAGTCAGACCGACAGACAGACAGACAGACAGACAGACAGACAGACAGACAGACACACACACACACACACACACACACACACAATGCTAACTGAAAATTGTCTTCATAAGCTGGAAACAAGTATGCAATTCTTATGGTCTTAAGAAATATCAGGAGACAGACTGACTAAGAAAATACTGACAGCATTTTCAGATTTCTATATAAACATTTTTAAAAATATAACTATGACTTTTATAGCCCCAAAAAAGAGGATTTTGTCCCTATTTCTGACTTGGATGTAGGAAATTTGTCTAATTAAAAATATACCAATCTGATTAATGAAAGAAACTGGAAACAAGACTAAGACAAATATAATTACATCGTTACATATTTGATATAGTCAAATCAGCAGCATCATACAAGCCACAGAAAAACAATTCTATTATACCCCTTTATTCAAATTTGTTCAAAGATCCTCAAGTACATGGCTAAAATTGTGGAAAGAAAAAGCCTTGTACATGCTATATTTTTCCAATATGGACAAATGATGATATTTTATTTATGAAAAAAATGGACAGGGCTGCAATAAAGCAGTAGAATTTGAATACTGTCTAATAAAGTTACCCGCCAGCATTGCTGGTCTCAGTCTATGGGGTATTAAGGAAACATAGTCTGCTTAACATAAGTGTCCCAATTCCAAGACGGTGTAAAACTCTCTAATGGTAGAGATGCTAGGAAGTGACTGGCAGGCAGGTAGCATCCACAGCACAGACCCAGAATGTAGGATGCTTCCTCTGATCCCACGCAGGAGGAAGCAGGACGCCATGAGATTCCATCATGCTACTAGAAGAATGCATGCAACTTGAAACTTCTTATTTCTGGAATTTTCTATGCACTAGTTATTTGATCACAGGTAACATTTCATAGGAAATGAAACTGGATAGAAAACCAGGTAAAAGTTACAGTCTGAGTCCAAAAGAGGAAATGGGAAAGGGGAAGGAAGGGAATGGTGAAGGAAATAAGGAAAGGAAGAAGAGAAAGAAAGAATACATTGGGAAGAATGAGAAAGGAGGGAAAGAGTATTTGTTTAAAGAGTAAATTCATACAACATACAACATCGAAGCTAAATCCTTGAGTTACCTCACTGTGGTGGGTTGACTTAGACTTAGGTATCCCTCATAAATTCATGGGTTTTGAATGCTTAGTTCCCCGCTGGTGGCATTTGGAAATCTGGAGCCTTGTGCTTTGGAAGGTGATCTTATGGGTGTCATGACCAGCTTCCCCTCGCCAGTGTTTGGCACATTTTCCTGCTGTTGTCATTGGCCATCGGATGTTGGCCAGGAGCTGATGTCCAGCTTCTGCTCATGCAACGTTTTCCCTGCCATCATGGAGTTTCCACTCAAGTCTATTGGCCAAAATACACCCTTTCTCCCACAAACTACTTTTGATCAGGTGCTCTGTGCCAGTAACAGGAAGGTAACTTCAACACTCACCAGGTGTAGGAGACAGAATTACTGGGTACCCAAAGTGAGCAGATTAGCCCACACAAAGTTCCTGGCATATACCTCATCCTTCCCATGACAAGATGAGGTTCTTATGCAAGAAATTCCATGCTCAAGGGCAGAAGACTCTTCACACCATCTCCAACCATAATAATATGGTAGTTATGAGGTAGCAGCTCCTTGTCACCTTTGAGACGTAAAGGTGAAAAGCTGGGGGTATAGTTCATTGGGAAGAGTGCTTAGTTAGCATGCATGAGGTCCTGCATTCAATATCCAGAGAGGGG
>PVHP010013992.1:0-39921 GCA_004024765.1 Zapus hudsonius | reverse complement strand
GCAGTTAGAATAAGTTAAGCTTTGATCTGCTTCTTATCTTGTGGCCTGCCTAGGGGCTTTGGAGTTTTCAGGATTGCTAAGATTTACAGGGGCCCCCGGAATTTGCCTCGACTTCCTTCGGAAGGAGACTGGTCCCAGAGCCTGCCAGACTCAGCAGAAACCTTACTTCCTCCATGCCTCATTAGCAGAGTACCACACATGACCACATAGAGACTGTCATAACCTGCACAAGATCCACACAATACTGGGCCCATCGACATTCCATCATGAATGACAGAGCAGGGCATGACTAAGAAGGCATAGGCAGTTCATGGTGCCTGGAGAAGTGGGAGACATCTTCTAAGGGGTATAGCCACTGGTAGAACCCACATGCTCATGTAAATAATCCCCCACTCATGCCCATGCAGGCAACCCTAATTATGCCCAGTGGGTCATGCCCCCCCACACACACACAAAAGAAAGAACTAGAGATAGAAATAGTAGCATTAGAATGAAGGAAGGGATAGTCTCATATTATTATAGAAGCCAAGAAATCCCATGGTATGCTGTCTAGAAATGAGAACAAAGAAAGTGATAGTGTAACTCAAAGACCAGGGGTCTAAGAACAGGAGCTCTAACGTGCTTGGGCTAAAAGAGATAGCTGACTCAAAGAGAAAACAGATTTTCTCTTCCTTCTTGTTATTCAACAATGCCCCCTTCCTCCTCCACCATATTGCTGAGGGATGATCTTTACTCAGTTGATTGATTCAAAAGCTAAACTAGTACAAAACACTCTCACAGATACTCCTAGAAGAGTGTTTTACCAGATATATGGGTATCCTTCTTAACACAGGGGCTTTGTGCTCAAACTCTCAAATGAGAATTCTAGCTCCTTCACATAGAGAGTTTCTGTGGCTTGGAGTCTATCATGTGGATTGGTGTGGACAATATGCCACACAATATTTGTGTGGCTCTGTCTTCAAAGCTCTTACAATATAGAAGAAGACATATCTATATAAGAATTTTTTTCTTTTGGTTTTTTGAGGTAGGGTCTCACTCTAGCCCAGGTTTACTTGGAATTCACTATGTAGTCTCAGGGTGGCCTCAAACTCACAGTGATCCTCCTATCTCTGTCTCCCAAGTGCTGGGATTAAAGGTGTGTGCCACCACACCCAGCTTGGAGTCTATGTACAAGAATTCCAAAGTCAGGCATAATGTATTTAAAGCCCCTCAACAATGGTAGGGGACGGTTCCTAGTCACCTGGGAGAAAACCTTTATAGAAAAGAGTCTCTCCCCTGGGTCTTCTAAATGTGGGTGGAGTTTTAATGTTGAGAAAGAGCATCCCTGATGGAGGAAGAAAGAGGGCAGAGAGCTGGGATGGGAAGGAAGTCTGTTTGAGGGGATGCATGGATCTAAAAGTATGAAAGTGAATGGAAACAAAGTACAGAGAGACTTGGATGCTATTGAAATGCCCGGAGAGAATCAATAACCTGTCCAAGGACACAAAGAATCAGTCAGCGATCTAAGAATGAACTCTCAGACACATTCCTCTTGGGCCTCTGCCTTTATCTGCAACACCGGTAATGGCACAGCATTTAGCAGGGGCAGGAAGCTGTCCTTTTATAATATAAAAGCACGTGAGAAGAAGCAACTAGTACTAGTGTGGCTATAGAAGAGGGGCTCAAAGACTCCTGTTGATAATAAAATAGTTAATTACAGGATAACAACAAGGAAATACATTCTGCCCCACCTCTCTACAAGTGGCCTATCAAAGCCATAATTAGAATAACTGACTTCTATGAATGGATATTAATCTTTTCCATAGGCTCATCATGTTAATAGACTCAATATCAATTAAACATCCCTGTGGAATTTTTTTTTCTTCAGAAGTAATTACCTTTGCTAAGACTTTACATGGAAAATGCAAAGCAAATTCTGGCTAGCTCAACAAATTCTAAATTTTCACAGACTGTGAATGTTAGTGAAGAGGAACAGAGGTGGGAAGCAAGCTAGTAGAATGAAATGCTCAGCACCTTGAACTTCGCTCCATTAGAAAGTTTCCGCATCCTCAAGGCTCTAGCAATGTAACCTGTGAGACTGGATTAAGCTAGGTGCAGGCCCAAGGACCCATTCCAAAGCTGCCTGTCTGTAAGCTACTGAGCCCTTCACTCAACCTCTCTGGGCCCATGTCATATTCTGAGTATAAAATAAATCAGATAATGAATTTGGAGTTTGTGGTGGTTTGATTCAGGTGTGCGCCATAAACTTTTGTGTTCTGAATGCTTGATTCCCAGCTGATGGCAGTTTTGGAATTGGAACCTTATTGGAGGTATGTTGTTGGGGGTGGGTTTATGGGTATTAAAGCCAGCCTCCTCTTGCCAGTGTTTGGCACACTCTCCTGCTGCTGTTGTCTCCCTGATGTTGGCCAGGAGTTGATGTCCAGCCTCTGCTCATGCCACCCTTTTCCCTACCATCATGGAGCTTCCCCTTGAGTCTGTAGGGCCAAAATAAATTCTTTCCTCCTAAGCTACTTTTTGTCTGGTTCTTTTGCTGCCACAGGAAAGTTGACTGCAACAGAGTTCAATAAGGATATCATATAGAGGGAGAAGACAACAATAAAAAAGAAAACAGGTGAAATAGGATTTCACAGCTGTGTAAGAAAGGTCTCAGACAAGAGGCACAAAGCTATTTGGGTGTTGACAGACATGAGACCACCTTTTCCTCCTGTCTGCCCGAGAGGCACCAAATTTGGCCTTTCATGTGATTACCCATATGATTCTGATTACAAACAACATCTCTGTGAAGGTTAAAAGTGGTAAACTCTGTATGTTCTAGCTCTGGGCTAAAAGCCTTATGAGTGGCAGCATGTGGGAATCTCACATTTATAGCCATCTTGAAGTCCTGGGAAGGCAGGAATCTTCCTATAGCAGGGCTCCCTACCATGATAGTCAAAGGCCCTTGAGAGAAATAATAAAAGAACTTGGAGAGCAATTCTTCTGTCAAAGCCCCAAGCTAGAAAGAAAATAAAAGTTGTCTTCCTCTAGGATGGTGGCCCGAGATGGGAGCTCTATCTGAGCTACAGGAGAATTGAAGCACAGGGTCTTGTTGAGGAAACCAAAGAAGCCCAGGGTTCTCCAAGTTGGGCAGGTAACTCCCGCTCAAGAATTCAAAACTAAACTAGTTTTGACTAGTAGTTTGACTACTGTTGATCCCAAGCCAAAGATCTCCGATACCCCTGCTAGTGTAGGATAATACTCAAAGTGTCACTGAGGAGGGAAATGGTGCATGAAAGTGTTAGCTATGAGTCGTCTGAGCCAGAGGAAGCAGCTGGTTTGAACCTGATGCTCATCCACTGAGAAAGACACACACCTGATCACCGAGAATGGTACCCGACTTCTGCAGTCTTCAAAACCCTGAGAAGACTATTGGCTCTGAGATGTTGTCTATGACCTCTTCTTAGATTTCATCAACCCCTCACTCTTTCTGTTGTGACGTCTTCCTTTCCACATGGTCATTGCCCATTTATGTGTCTTTCTCCTTGTTCAGCGTGAGAGGTTCTCTGGGACACTGCCCTACAAAGCTGAAGCATCTCAGATCTCCAGGGCCTAGCAGATTCTTGCTTTTGTCCAACACTGAGCTTGATAACAACAACAGGTGTGAGCATCCAAACAAGTTGTAGAAGCCTGGGAAGAGCAAGGTGGTGGGCATGTGCAAACATGTGTGTACATCCTTGTGCATGTGTGAGGTGTCTGTGCATGTGTATGCACGTGCAAGGAGCACTTCCTCGAGAAAGGACATAAAGGGAGAAAGGTTTCTTCAGGGAGATGAAGAAGCTGGTCTAGCTCTAGACCTTCCGTAGTCAGCAGAGTCCATTCCTCCATCAGAGCTGAGTCTCCCACCCATACTAATTTTGGAGAGTCTTCAGCTGCCTTCAGAGCCTCCAGGCACTGCAGAAGGGCTCACAGGCAATAGTGAGTGTTTTCCACTAAATCCCAACTAATTGAAATCATCCTCAAGCTGATGAATATATTGGAGGTCTTCCAGAAAAAAAAAATCAGACCCCATAGGCTTTACTGAGTCCTGAGATTTAAGTCAGGATGGTTATGTGAGTCGAGACATATTCATGGCCACACTTGTATTCAAGTTGTGAGGTTGTAGGCCCAGTTTTGGCCTTATGGCTCTCGTCGCTCTTTGCCAAGAATAGTTTGCTCACATCTTTGTGCCTTTGCAGATGCTGAAATCCCTTCTCTCTCCATCTCTCCATCCCCAGTTCATCCATCCTATCAGTCCACACATGGGATTTGATACACAGGAGAACTGGTTGAGTTTCCTCTTTCCTAGAAGCAGATTCTAAAATAAAGGGTGAAATGCAGGTAAGTAATTTGGAAAATGATCCCATTTTACACTGGAAGACATGAGGAAGGAACAGGGAGGGGAAGGAGACAATTAAACACATTTTGTTTTGTTTTGCTTTTTCATATGTATATGTGTATGGTATGTATATGTAAGTGTGGAAGCCAGAGCCTATCTTTGGTTGTCTTCTTTGATGGCTCTCCACTTTACTTATTGAGACTGAGTCTCTCAGTTTAACCCAGAGCTCACTGATTGAGCAAGCCTAACTAACCAGCTTACCTTGGAGATACTTCTCTGCACCCAGAGCATTGGGATGACAAGCTACCACCATGCCTGCCTGACTTTCATGTGGGTGTTGGGAATCCAAACTCAGGTCCTTACCCTTGTATGGCAAGCACTTTACTGATTGAGCCATCTCCCTGGCCCAAAATTGCATATTTAAAGTGACTAGCTGGGCATGATGGTGCATGTCTTTGATCCCAACACTCTGGGGAGGCAGAGGTAGGAGGATCACTATGGGGTGAATTTGAGGCCACCTTGGACAACATAATGAGTTCCAGGCTAACCTGGGCTAGAGTGAGACCCTACCTTGAAAAAGCAGCAAGTTACTGCCATCAGTTAGTAAAGCCTAATGCTGAGATCCGGTATAGAACTCTTGCTGCAGTTATACCACACAAGGGAAGAATGACTTGGGATCTGTCCATCAGTTAGTTCCCAGCACAACTAAAAGCCCAGCTGGGAAATGTTATAGGAGTAAAGAGGGAATGGGGTTAACACCCTGGTCCTCTAGCCTAACTTCTTAAACTGG
Organism: Zapus hudsonius; assembly: GCA_004024765.1. Taxonomy (NCBI): domain Eukaryota; kingdom Metazoa; phylum Chordata; class Mammalia; order Rodentia; family Dipodidae; genus Zapus; species Zapus hudsonius. The sequence continues at coordinate 34,780 of PVHP010013992.1, read as the reverse complement.
GAGTCCTACAGGAAGGTGTATGTGGATGGGCCCTTGCATCATCTGGTTCAGAAACATAACTTTTGCTGAATGAATGACTGACCTACAAACAACTCGTTATCATAGTGATAATCATACTAACTAGTATTTGTGGTTTGCTATGTGTAAGGTACAATCTGAATACTTTATGAATTCTAACTTCTTTTCATACTCCTAACAAAAACCTTCAAAGTGAGTTATTGTAAGGTTCATTTTGCAAAAGTACAAACAGAAACAAAGAAAACTAACTTGCCCATCGACAGCAGCCAGATAGAACATCTGTCTCGGCTATGTGCTTCAGAGGGGCAGCACTTGATTCATCTGTATCCCCTCGACATAGATGCTCCACCTTGGCTGCCATCCATGGTCATGAAGCTGGAGAAGTCACAGCCTCCTGAGCCTTATTTTCCTGATCTGTTAAAAGGCTCCATGTCATTTCACTGTCACCACACCCTCCCACACACACAGAGCAAGCTGATGCATCAGGGTCAGTGCAGACCTTGGTCTCCATCTAAACAAGGAATTCTCAGACTCTCCCAGACCAGCTCTCACTCAGATGTCTTAGGAGTCAAACCACTTCCTCCAGTCTCCCAGAGCCCCTCACCCAGGTGCAAGCTCCATCTTGTCCCCAAGCGTCTATTTCTAAAACAAAAGTATTCTTCAGAGACAGCATGTCTTCCTATCTTGCTCCCACCCTGAGCTGGTCCAGACACTCCAGCTATAGGACGCTCCCAGACAGAGCCCAGGCTCAGCATTGGGTTCAAATACCAGCCTTCCCACCACCAGAATGTGTCCTTTGACAAGTCACTTCACTCACTCAAATCTCAGGCTTCTCTTCTGAGAAATGGAGGTCATAACCTTATCCCAAAAGGAATACATATGGTAAGCTTGCAGGATAACCTCAGCACACAGTAGGTGCTCAAATACAGGCATCTTTGTTATGAAGAACGCTGATATATTTCCATTAGAGTTTTAAAAAACATCTTAACGTTCACTTTAATTCTAAGCCCCGGAGGCCTTTAGCAGGGCTGACAATTCATCTGGAAAATGGTAAATATTTGTCTATTTCAGAGGCAGCATTTATCTTCTGAGGCGCTCGTGCCAGTCCCTGTGCTGACAAGCAACTGGCTTATTTATTACCCTAATAACAAATAGATTGTCAAGCCCAGAGGCTCTGCACACACCAATGTGAAGACAGGCCTGCATCAAATCCGAGCCTCCACTGGTTGGCCCAGCCTTTGGGGATTCTGGGATGCCAGAGGGAAGTAGGTAAGCAAGGACCTGGTGCCTTCCATGACCTGCTATTGATTTTTTGCATTGTCCTGACTAAAACCTCTTTTTGTCAAGCCCATATCCTGGCCTTGTGCCAGCCATGGACTGCAGTGAAAACCTCACACAGCCATTGTCTTCAAAACATCAGTATGTCCATGTAGTATAGAGGGGGGAAATTATGGCCAAAAAAATAATAGCAATAAAAACAATACTGATGATAGTTGTGATACTTCAACTGCATTGTCAACCTGACTGGATTTAGAATCACTAAGAACTCTCACCTCTGGGTCTGTGTGGGAGTTTCCAAGGAGCTATAAGTGAAGAGAGAAGAATCGCACTGAACATGAGGTGGTACCATCCCAGGGGCTAGGCCCCCAGACCACCCAAATACCTCCATTCATCTCTCTCTGATGCCTGACTTCTGGCATACTGAGACCAGCTGCCGCATGTTCCCAGCTGTCTTGTGCTCTAAGTTACCTCATCCTTTCTCAGGAATGCCTTCTTCACCATGGTGGACTGGTGTACCCTAAAGCTGGGAGCCAAGATAGATCCTTCCTTTAGCTGCTTGTGCTAGGCATTTTGTTACAACAAATGAAAAAAAATAACTAACATAATGATAATCGCAAACACTGTGCTAGACATTTTACATTTATTCATTGAATCCTACTAAAAATAGACACTTATTATTGATTCCATTTTACCTATGAGGAAACTGAGAAATAGAGAAGTTAAGGGGATTCCCAAGGTCACCCTTACAAAACTCGTTGCAGGAAAGACATTAAATGCTTTGTAATAATTATACAGTAGTAATACTTTGATTTTTTGATAATAGTCACATGGCTTCTTAGTGATTTTTCTCACATGCCAGTCAATCCAGCACAAGGCCTTTGTACTTCCTATTTCTTCTTCCTAGAAAAATCTTCCCCAGACACCTCACTAGCCTCCTTAAAATCTTCATGCAAATGTCACCTTTCCAGTGAGACCTCCCCATTTGGAATTGCAGTTCCACTTGACTCTCCCCACCTCTTTGCTTAACGAGCCTCCATACTACCTGTCACTCTCTGCCACACAACACATCTGACTGTTAATTAATGATGACCCTCCCCCACTAAACTGTACCTCCACAAGGCCAGGGGTTTTCTCTGCTTTGTTCTCTGCTATAACCACAGCATACACAGAAGAACCTGACACACAAAAGCTACTCAGCTTGTTGAGTGAATGAATTACACCTGGATTTTAGAGCGTCTCTTCCCCTGTCCCAAACTGCTGGCCTCCCCTAGGGTCTAGTCACGGGTCTTCCTTTCTAGTGTCACCAACACAATCTCCCTGGAGAATTTCATCTCCTCTAAAAACTCTCGGATCTTTATCCCTAGACCTGAAACCACTCTCTGCTCATCTATGTGGGTGACAACGAGTGAAAAGCTCCATCCACACCCCACCTGTGTCTGAACTCAAAGCTAACTTTTGCTACTCTCTACCCAAATGTACCCCTCCTCCATCCAAGACCCCTCTACCAGTCACACAAGCTAAGAATATGAGGGCCTACCCCAATTCCTTCCTTCCTTCACCCATAACCAATAGTCCAAGTTCTCAATAGCATTTCTTGTCTGTCCTTTCTCTGCAACCACCTTAATTAAGGTCATTATCAGAGGAAAAGATGGCTTCAGCCTCCCACTGCCTTACTTTGCTACCATCTCTTAGGCACTTTTTTTTATAAATTATGTCTTTATTATCCATATTTAGATACACTGAATGAGCAAATTATGTGTTGATGTCCCCAATCCCCCAATTTCCCTCTTCCCTGTCCCCAATCAGCTGGATATCCTCCTCCATGGGCAGTCTGGATCAGTCCATGGGGTAGGGGGTTATGGATAGCCTAGCAGTCAGCCCGGTTCCACCCCCCCCCCTTGTATGTTGTTACTGAGGTAGGCCATGTCTTTGGATATTCTCCTCCACCATGGCTCTTACAATCTTTCTGCCCCCTCTTCCGCTCAATTCCCTAAGTCATGGTGGGTGAGTATTAAGGCTGCTTCTTTGGCACTTTTTTTTTAGTTTTAATAGTTTTATTTATTTATTTTTCCAGGGAGGCTCTCACTTTAGCCCAGCCTGATGGGGAATCCACTATGCAGTAACAGAGAGTCCTTGCACTTGAGCAATTAGAGTCTAGTACAGGAAACAGGCAAGGAAGCAGCATGGTTTAAAGCTAGCTGTGGAGGGAGAGACCAGAGAAATGCTGTGAGTTTGAGACCAGCCTGAGCTACAGAGGGAGTTCCAGGTCAGCCTGGGCTAGTGAGAACCTACCTTGAAAAAACAAACATGAGGTAGTTTAGTAAGTGCTATGACAAAGCAAAAAAAAAAAAAAAGAAGAAAAGAAAAATCAGAGAGCTAGCAGAACACAGGAGAAAATCCTAACCCAGTCTTGGCATTGGGGAATTGGTTCTCTGCAGCAATCTAACAGAGTAAAAGTGAGGAAGAGAGAGAAAAGGAGGGGGAAGGGAGAGGAGGAGTAAGTCAAAAGACCTACAGATAGTGGTAGCAGGCTGCAGAAAATGTTTTTGATGTACCTGAGCCAAACCTTATGCACTGTGCATGGCAGCAAGGAAGGGAGAGAAGAAAGAATGTGGGCCAGGGTGTAGGAGAGAGCCAGTGTGATGGCTTAAGCGTGCAATCCCATCATTTGGGATGCTGAGGCAAGAGGATGGCTGTGAGTTCAAGGCCTGCCTGGGCTGCAGAGTTCCAAGTCAGCTAGAGTGAGACTGCCTCTTCTTTGGCACTTTTAAAATAAGCTCTTGCAACTCCCTTGATCCCTCTTTTTCAGTGGTTCCCATTACATGCTGATTAAGCCCAAAGTTGCAGCTTCGTTATTGAACTTAGCCCTTCATATTCCCAGACACATGATGCTGCTTCATACTTCCCTACCTGTGCTGGGCACATCCTCGGCCTAAAACACCTGTGCTCCTCTCCTCTCAAGAAAAGCTCCTCCCCATCCCTGAGGATTCAATTCAGATGTCACCTCCTTCATGCAGCCTGCTCAGAGTCAGCAAGGGGGACATTGTAAAGACATATGAAAGAACAAGGCAGGTTTGGGGAATAATGGACTGGCCCCACATTCTTAGGAATGGTTCGTTATGAGTGAACTCCTGAGATCTGTTGTAGGAAATGACTTTGCCACTATTTGAGGGGGCATCACATAAGGCTGACCCCTAACAGACTGGCATTCAGACTCTGGCAACCTTGTGCCAGAAGGTGCATGATGCCTGAGTCTGTGTGGACATCCAATTGCATGGCACACTAATGCCCATATGTCTATATACTCTGGTCTTTTGAGTCCTCGCCTCCTTGGCTGATCCTAAAGGTCACAGCCCCAACTATGATATTTGAAATGACGTTAAGGCAGTATGGAGATGTGTGCATACTGAGAACCCACAGTTGACTTTGAAGCGTGGCTCTACTACCAATCCATGAAGCCTTGAACAAGATGTGTAAGTAGTATAGGATTTTGTTTCACCATCTATACAATTGAAACACTGACTACAACTTCCTTGTAGGGTCATGATGAGGTCTAATCAAATTATTACATACCAAGCATGTAAAACATGGTAAACACCATTTAAGTGCTGGTTATTATTGCTATTATTCTCACTGTCGTTTGGAAGGACCAGCATGGCTAGAGACAGAGCGTGGTCACTTCCACAGTCCAGGAAGGAGTGACCTGTGGAGGTGACCATGGGGCCAGGTGAGGCTCTTCTGCTCAGTTCTTGGAGTCTCAGCTTCATTCTTCAAGGTGCCCTCCCTGCCCTGGACCTCCTGAGGTCTCATACAGCCACACCGCTATCAACACCCTGAACTACCACTGTCTCTCATCTAGGCTGTAAGCCCTACAAGGACAGGACCACACAATGTTGCCAGCCCCACAGCATATGTTCCTTACCTGAATAGAGCTACCAAGCCTGAAACAACCTGAAATCTGTGAAGTCTTTAGTGACTGTGCCTGAACTAGTTCCCCAGGACAAATCAAGCTTTACTCATTCTCAGACCTAGACATCTTTCTACAGAGCAAGTCTTCCACAGTCCACTTCCCAGCTGGCACTGTAACAAGAGCCACTATTTCAGGCTGGAGAGATTGCTCAGTGGTTAAGGCACTTGCCTCCAGTGCCTAAGGCCCTGGGTTCAATTCCCCAGTACCCACGTAAGCCAGACCCACAAGGTGGTGGCCCTGATGTGTGCTCTCTCTCTCTCTCTCTCTCTCTCTCTCTCTCTCTCTCTCTCTCTCTCTCTCTCTCTGCTTGAAAATGAATAAATAATTTTTTAAAAAGAGCCACTATTTCTTTTTTATATACATTTTATTTATTATTTTCCTGCAAAGAGAGATAGAGAGAGGAGAGAGAAAGAGAGAGAGACTTTCATGAGCTGAAAGTTCAGTCCTGGGAAGAAGTCGAAGTACCAGGTACAGTAGAGAAACCTTGCCTATTTCTAGATACAGTTAGAAATTTACCAACAGATTTGACCAAGGTACTGACCCATAAAAAGACCTCTGATGTACTCATCATTAATACTGCACCTGCTGACCCACAGAAGGGCCAATAATCCTAGGGGAGAGAAGCTATTTGTTCTGGGATTTTGATAATTAGCATGTCTCTGCAACATCAGCAAAGGAGGCCCAAGCCCTTATCCTCCAGTTCACTGCCCAGAGGGGAGCTGAGGACCAGCTCTGAGCTGAGAGAAGAGGTAAGCTAACAGTGACCTCCCAGTGAGAAAAGAGCTGCATGCAAAGCATTCTGGGAATCCAGTTAAGGAGGGGAACTTGGGGGTGGAGGAGGATGGGAGCTGTGAAGAAAGGTACTTTGCTTAGGCCCTAGAGGTTTGGCCATATATGTGGAGAGCATTGAGGTCATGGTGTGGAACAAGGTCAAAGGCCTGGAATGGGGAGCATGAGGGGAACAGGAAGAGGTGGGAATGCAGGAGATGGGACAGGCAGGGCTAAGACTGTTGAGAGAATCACATACCTAGCAAGGAGCCTGGAGTTTGATTTAGTTGTCAGAGGGGAAAAAATGATTGCAATGGATAAGTGGCTGGATTTGGCCAAAAAAAAAAAAGGTTCTGGCTTTAAAGAGGGTCACATGGAAGGCAAGAGAAGCAAGCCGAAGCTGCAGCAGGTTAGAATGAGGGCTGGAACAGAGTGTAGAATGGCCAGTGAGACAGACTAGGAAAACTGGGGTGTCAGTGGGCAGTGTTCCTCAAGAACTATCAGCATGTGAATCCATAATGGGCCAATAGGAACAGTTCCGTTTCTAAACTGAGGGCACCACAAAGGAATTTGAGAGACAATGGGATCTTGATAGATGAGGACCTTTATCCTCATGCATTCAGTTGGGCCTGGGGGTGATAAACAGGAAGATTATTGATTGATGCAGCCTCCTGCCAGGCCTGTCCCTCACCCACCCACCCACTGCAACCTTGAAAGAGGCCAAGGGAGTAACTGGAACTCCCTGAAGAAGGCTCAGTCACATTTTTCTTTCAATAAGAGGCCCGATGGGTCAGCATTTCTCAAGGACCCACGATTGTCATTAAAGCCTGTCAGAAAAGAGCTTCAAAGCACAAGGTCAGAAAGCCAGGAAAGACCTCTGGCCAAGAGTTCTGCTTGCTATGACCACTCTGGCTGGATGATCTTGGAAAAGTCAGTCCCTTGCCCCTCGGCCTCAGTTTCTTCAACTTTCAGAGGAAGTGATTCCGTACCTTACCTGAAGATAACACCCCTGCTCCCTGTCCATCTTTAGCTCTGTGGCAAAAAGCCTGCTAGCGGAGCACTCGGCTGGCACCGTAACAAGAGCCACTGTTTCTTTTTTGTATACATTTTACTTATTATTTGCATGCAAAGAGAAGCAGAAAGAAGAGAGACAAAGAAAGAGAATGGTTGCACACCAGAGCCTCTAGCCACTACAAACAAACTCCAGATGTATGCACCACTTTGTGCATCTGGAAGAGCCACTATTTCTTAAGTACCTACTGCATGTTAGACTCAGTGGACAGCGTACACACAAACACACACACAAGCACACATGCACAAATATGTATATACTTCAACACAGACAGCCATTTTAGAATGAAGAAAATTAGACTCACAGAAGTCCAGGCTTATTAAAAGATCACATGGTGTTGAAGTTATTTAAAATTTAAGCTTGCTGGATGCTAAGAAGCACAAGTTTCCTTAAGAGCAGGTAGGTTCCCAGGTATGAGAATGGAGATGGGACTCACAAGGACACAGAATTCCTTGTCACATTCAGCAAAATAGGGGAGGAGGAGGGCTGCCATTCCTTCAGTGTTTTTCCTCTCTGAAATATACACAAACCACCTCCCCCCCCAAAAAAAAAAACTAGCATGAGAACCATGTCATCCCTTGGGGGGGGGGAATCTCTTTACTACCCAGTATAAAATAAAAATATCATAATATAGTGCCATCTCCTTACTTTCTATAGAGTTTGATGATTGAGTGACATTTCGACCTGTCATTCTACTTACTGTGCGACCTTACACAAGCTGTTTCAGCCCTCTGAACCTTGACCTGCTCAGGTGTAAATAAGGACGGGGACAATCAGGCCTTCCTTATGGGTTTGTAGCTAATCTACATGGAGCATTCTGCTCTGAGCCTGACCCATGGCACTGCTCCGTAATAACAGTGTCCGTAGTGACCACAGCCAGGCTACCTGCCACCAGGCTTGGCCTCACAACTGGGACACCTTAGCAAACTTTTTGACTTCTCTTCATCTCAGTTTTCTCAGTTTATAATAAAACCCAGGAGCATTTTAGGCCTATTATCAACACTCAGTAAGTTCTGTCTGTTATAGATATGCCTCTCCATATACTGTAAAATATGCTATAGACAACCCTTTATAAACACATTGACTCTTAGAGGTTAGTTAACCTCCGAGCCTCAGTTACTTCATCTGTAAAATGTGGCTTCATAGTGCCTATAACTAGGATTTGAAAACATATCTAATTACAGAGACAAACTCCAGAGCCACCAGCCTTCCCTGGGCAGGATGCATAACCCTAGGCCCATCTCTGCCCATCATCTCTGGATCCTCAGGCAACAAGGAAGGATGGTTGCCTATGGAATTACCAGGAGCAGTAAGTTAAGTCTCCGTGTAAGATTTTGGGGTCTTTCTAGCTCAACCCATCTTGTCAAGCTGAGTCCCCTCCTTTGGCTCATGAGACTTAGGCAGCTGCTTCCAGACGTAGCATGTAAAATGCTGAGGAGAAAACAGAGAGGGGTTCCTCAGTAGAGAAGAGAGAACTCATCATCCACACCCTTCCACCCCACATTCAAACTCCCAGATGGAAGTTGGAAACCCTAGTTTCCCCTCCAAGGTCACCTTCATAATTCCACCAGGGCTCCGGTTGGTAGCACCCGCCAACGCCAAGCCATGATGGATTACAGCTCACTCTGGCTACAGTTCACTGCACAATCCAATCTAGGAGACATACATATTTCTCAATTCAGGGACTTCTTTTATTTTATGAAAACTCAGCCAGCTGCTCAGGCATGAGTGCCTAAGCTTGGCAAGCACCAAGGGTTTTGTGAACCTTCTCCAGCCCTGTTGCCGTCCCTCATCCCTCTTCCCCTGCCTGAGTCCTCCCATTACCTGCATTTGGCCTCATGAAAGAAAGAGTCCAGCATGAGGACCAATAAGTTCCTGTTTGGATCTGGCATGTCTCCCGAAAGCCTTTGTGTTAAAGGCTCTGTCCCCAGCTTGGTGCTAGTGGACGATGGTAGAAATGTTAACCGGTCTGGACTAGTGGAGCTCTCAGATCTCTGGGGCTGTGTTCCTGGAGGGAAGGAACTGTGGGGCCAGACCTATCTATCTCTCCTGCTTTTGCTATGAAGTTTTACTCCATCACATGCTTCCAGTTGTGACATGCTCCCATCCCACCACCAAACCACCCCCAGAAGCCTTGAAACAATGGGCTTGGTGGACCATAGATTTAAACCTCCAAAGCTGAGAGTCAGGATAACCTTTCTCCTTGATCATCTCAGGTATTTGTTACAGTAACTGAATGCTAGTGACAACCTTTGCTTCTGTCACTTAATCTCTGGGGTGTTTCTGCACATGTAATTCATTTCTCTGAGCCTCAGTTTCCTTCAGCTTAAAGTTTTGACAGTATCACCTACACTCCCAAATTATTCAGAGGCACAAGTGAGTCGTGGCTGTAGAGGTCCTGGCACAGCCAGTGTCTCACCTACAACCACTATGCACAGGAACTTATTCAATTTCCTCTTTTCCATCACCATTCCTAATCAGTTACTCCTCATTATTTGTCCTCTGATCACCTCCCTCTCCCTCTCCCTCTTCTCTCTTCTTTGCTTCAATATAGGTCACATAAACCTCCAAATTCCCAGGAAGAATGCCCCAGACTGCTGTGTTTTAGAAGTCTGAGAAGTCAGTACCATGGGCTCATTATTTTCTACCTTAATCTGAATAACCACAATCTACCTCATGTTGTCATTAGGACTCCATCAAGGATTCCAAGACCATGTCACTGATATCAAGAAAGGTGAATTTCAGTTTAACGATAAGATCTCTTGCCATTACCTTTTTAGATCAGTGAGATACCCACTGATCTCAGCTCTTTGCTGATTTTTTTATACTTAGCCCTTCTCTGAACCTAATGGGATCCCTTCTCAATGAAGAAAAAAGAAAATAATCTCTTATTTGAAATGACCAGGAGATTATCTTTATGAAGCTTGGTAAAAGCAAGCTAGTAGCCTGCACTGACCCACAAGTTCAAGTTTCTGCTTCATGAATCACTTGAGACATACTGGTAATGAACTTTTAGCTGGAAAAAAAAAAGATCAGGAACATTGGTTAGATTAAAAAACAAGGTAGCACTGTGAGATGAAAATTGGACAAACCCTAGAAGATAGCCCTAGTTCCCCTTTTCCAATGCCAGCTGAGCATCCAGGAAGAACAGAAGCCTAAGTGGGGACCAGAAGCCAGAATAGAGCTGACTAACCTTTGCCACGTGTCAATAGGAAAGCGCAGCATCTTCAATAACATCCCCAGAGTCTCAGCCTCTTCCTCTCAGATACTCAGCCTACTTGAGCATTCTCCAAGCCCATCAAGTACCTACCAAATCCATCCTTTCTCTCCATTCCCACTGCCTCAATCTTGTCACAGGCCCTAGATTCTCTTCCCACCCCAGCATCTTCCTCAACCTTGCATTCTGCCCCCACCACAATTCTCTCTCTGCTTAGCAATGCAGTGATCTTCCCAAAATGCTAAATTGAACTCATCCCTCCTCTCTTTGAAGCCCTCCATAGCCATCCAGTCTTCTCGGGACAATCTAACTTCTTAGACCAGCAAACTTCTGTAAAAAGCCATGAAGTGAATATGTTTGTTTTTATGAGCAAAAGACTACTTACTTACAACCACTCAACTGCCATTGTGGAGAAAGCAGCCAGAGACAGTAAATAAACAAATGGGTGTGGCTGTGTTTCAATTTACAAAAACAGATAACAAGCCAGATTGGCTAGAAAACCATCCTTTGCTAATTGCTATAACAAGCCAATCAGCCATTCCCCGAGTGGCTTGGCCCTGCCTAACAAGAGAGTAAACCACTGCTCACCCTGCCTGCTTTGTGTTCCACTAGCCAACCACTCAGAATGGCCAAGTTCCTCCAAGCAGGCAAGTCTCTCAACTCCTGGTCATGCTTCTCCACTCTTGTCTTTGCAATGGCCTATAGATGCACGATAGAACGGCATCTCTGATTTTGGAGAAGGTAACATGTTCATTACCTAACTATCCCTAGATTTGAAGACTATACTATACCACATCCTTCCAGGTAGTGCGTCATTAAGAGACAAAAACAAAACAAGCAAAAAAAAAAAAAACTCCCTTATTCACAGCAGTGTGAACCATGCCATCAAAGAGAGCAGATTTGTCTGACTTAGAGCCAGATCTTTCCAGACACAAAAACATGGAAGGGCACTTAAGCAAAAGAAAACAAATGCTAAGGCATAGAGAAGGGGATCTGCACACTTGTAAGGTGCTCTGGGAACTAGACCTCCTATGTGCAAGTAGGTATTGGGTTTAAAAATAGCCCTGGAACCTAACTCTGTGTGTATGCCAAAAATCATGCTAGACTCCTGAACGAGTCAGGTTCTGTGAAGGCCACCCATCCAGAGGGAACAGTTGAGGCTTTCTGTGCCTCTAGTGGTCCCAAGCAAGGAAAAAAATGAGAACAAGTTCAAATTCCTTTCATAGAAGACAAACTGTTATCAGCATCCTGGAAATCAGGGGCAGGAGGTGGCTTATAAAATGGGCTCTCAGAGAGGGTTTTATGAAGAAGCTGGCCTAGGCTATGTGTGCAAAGGATGATGGAGGAAAGAAAAGCGGCCGTGGACAGCAACATGAGCAAATGGGTGGAAAAGGGGGCATGTTCAGGAAGCCTAAGCATGGGGCAACATGAGAGGAAAGTCATAGATGAAGTGGACAAGGTTGGCTGGAGAAACGGGGAGGGCTTTGAACATGAGGCCAAGGTTGCTGGCCTGTTTCCACACCACTGGTAGAGTCTAGATTTCCAGCTGACATTCTCGGAAGCTGAGGGTCATTATCCAGGACATTAAGTGGCTAATGGGCCCATCTCAGTGCCCTGTGCAGCCTGGAGCACAAATGTTTTCCAAATGCTGTTTTTATCTCTTGGCAACTGTGAAACCAAGCTCTCCCAGCTACAAGCCCTGAGCCGTGGTGTTTACACTCTCCTTTCTCCTGCCCAGGCCCTAAAAGCCCTGAGAACTTCTCATCCTCTTCCTCCTCCTCTGCTTCTTCCTCCTCAGCCCTCCCAATCAATCCCCAACTCAATGCAGCCCTTCCCCAGAAACAAAGCCAAGCCCACACCTGCTCTCTCTGACCTCATTTCTTCACCACTAATTGATCAGAGTGCAGTAATAGCAGGCTGCAGGAGCACGGGTCCCCAACGGGCCCGAGGCTCAAGAGAAAGCCTCAATTATTAATCTTGCACCAGCTGCTGGAGCCAACAGGCCTCCTGGGTGCTCAGAGGGGTAATCTGGTCTGGGTTGGGAGTGATGTCAGGGTTTGAGAGGATGATCAAGTAAGACCTAGCAGCTCTGAGGCCACATCTAGAGCCACAAGGCAGCAAAACTGCCAGCTGTGACTGAGTGAGGAGACTGGCTAGTTGTCCTGGATAAAACTGAGGATCAGGTTGCTTCAAAGGCCCAAGAACACCCTTTCTTTACCCTCCTGCCCATTTGTTGTGATGTACCTTTCCTAAACAGAAGGTCACAATGAGTGAAAGGACAGCAGAGAGGTTTTCTAGTAATTCTGGATAGATTCAAGCCTCTCACCTTCCAAATTTTCTCTTCTTCCCATGGTTTATTTCCAAGTCTTCCCAAGGAACAAGGTGGAGACATGAATGCAATTCTCCCATCTCTGCCTACCATAGCCACAACCAACCTGCATGGCTAACTTAACACTGACTTGCCTCCTCCAGGAAGACTTATCTGTTTCTGTCCACTCTGCCTCATTTCTTTGAATTCCTTTTATTCTGGGATACTCTATGGAGACCACAGAAAGCCTGGTTTCCAGTGTTCATTTATGTCTGTGAGCAGCTAATGTATTCTCATAAACGTTTTAAGGAACCAGGTGTGGTGGTACATTCCTGTCATCCCAGGACTTGGGAGGTGGAGGCAGGAGAATTATGAGTTCAACGCTTGCCTCAGATACATGGGCTACACAAGAGCCTACCACCAAAACCTTTTCAAGGTGAGGGCTCTATGCTTATGGGGAAAAGAAGAAAAACTGGGATGGAGACACAAGAATTGTCTTCAAACCCGGGCAGCCCATCCAGAGGGAGCCCAGGCCCTGCAACCTTGAAAGCTATTGGTTTTCCTCCAATCTTTGGATTCATCATATGGACATTGTCTTCTCTCATAAGCAATAATATGATAATGTAATGATAATAATGGCAGCAATATCTTTAAAATAGCTGCTCATAGTAGCTTCACAATAAGCAGTAATAGTGTTTTTCTGTTTGCTTATTTTTAGGATAATTTATATACCATAAAATTCAAAAACTTTAATTGTATAATTCCATGAGTTTTACAAGTGAATATATTCACATAACCACTACCACATCATGATATGGAATATTTCTATCACCCTAAATACTTCCTCTAGGTCCCTTTGAGCCAGCTCCTTCCACTGTTCATGGTCCCTAACAACCATCCTTGTAGCTTTTCCTTTCTGGAATTTCATATAAATGAAATTTTATATATACATTCTGGATTCTTTTGTGTCTTGCTCCTTCACTTGTGTGTTATGACATGCAGTTAGATGTATCAGTAGTTCATTTTTTTAACTGATACATTCTTTTCCATTATGGAAGCATTCCACAATTTGTGTATCCTTTCACCAGTCTGATGGGGATTTGAGTTGTTTCTGGTTTGGCTATTTGTGGAGATAAATATTGGGTTCAAAGTCTGTGCTTATGATTTACTGAGGAGGCATAGAAAATCAGAACTAGACAAATCTGAAGCAATCACCAGTTCTTACATCTTCATCTTGATGTAATAAAATTGTGTTCAGAAGGGAAAGCTCATGTTACCTCCTTGCTCTTCAGAGTACAGTCCATGAATCAGAAGCAATACCTTGGAGCCCATTAAAAATACAGAATTCATGCCCTAGACTAAGTGAACCAGAATCTGTATTTTAGCAAATCCCCAGGTATTTCCTCTAGGCATATTCAAGTTTGAGACATGCTGGTTTAGCAAGCAAGAGATGAATTAGGGACTAGACACTAAGCCACCTGACTCCCCACATCGCTGTGATTGACAGAGGGGCAGTGGGCAATTAGTACTCACAGCTTCCAATTCCAGGAAGCCCCTCCTATCTGTGGGGGTTCTGCCTGGTTTACCTAAGGGTAGAGTTGCAGCTGTTTCTGTGGTGTCTTGGAGACATAGGGCCTCTCAGTGTTTGGGTCAGCATGGATCCCAGAGGGGAAAATCATAATTATTTATTTAAGTGACTGTTAGCATGCAGAATTAATGTCAGCTATGTCATCTCACTTGGGGAGAAGAAGGGAAGAGGGGGAATTCTGGGTGAGGCTTTTAGAGTGCAGAAGTGCTCAATAAACTCATCTTCTACAGACACCTCTCAACCATGTTATGTCTATTAAATATAAGCACTTTCCACTAAAGTGTAAATAATAACTATAAATTATCTCCAGTCTTTAAAAGTTATCAAATAGTATATTATTGCTCTTATTAATGGATGATAAACTCAGAATGATGAGTTTATAAGCTACAATAATACTGCTAGTCATGACATTTTTTTCTTATTCTATAATTGGCTGTTACTATGTGTTTTCCAGCCAGAAAATCGTATTCACCACAAAATGGAGCATCACCTAACAGTGATAGTAGCACTTTATGGTACCTCTGATCTTTGAGCATTTACTGAGTGCCAATTATGTCCTTCTGAGAACAGGGACCCTGGATGAGTCTCTTTTCTATTGAAGTTTATAGTCTGATGGGAACTCAGGATAAAACTAAGACACAAATAACTATCCAAGACAGCCTGCCTTGATCAGTAAGTGGTACCAAGTATCAGTACTTCTGCAACTCAGAAAACAGAATCTCTATGACTGAACTGAGCAAAGCCTTGAAAGGAAGAATAGGAAAGAAGGCAGAAGAAAGAGCTCAGCTTCAGCATACGTGTGGAAGAAGGAAATATGTGTGGCACAAACAGTTCTTATTTGGTAATGGCCTGAGAGCTGAGTCCAGAGAGGGTCAAGGCTAGTAACAAAGTCAGGCTAAGAAGGTAGGACTTTTCCTTCAATTTCATAAAGGTCACTGAAGGGTTTTAGTGGGACCCAATGTAGTCAGACATGCAACTTAACCTTGAGGAAATTATAACCACATAATTAATTAAAGGCAAGAAGGGATTTGTACACACAGAGTTCAGGACATGTATCTTCTGGTTCATTTGAAGTACAGATTCCTGGGCTCCTTTTAGGTACAATTAATGAAAGCCCCTGAGGCAAGGCCTTGGATTTGCTTTAGTTTAAGAATGTTTATTTTAGGGACTTTGAAGGGGGCTGTTTTGGTTTGTTTTGTTGTTTGTTTTGTTTCAGGACATTGATTTTAAATTTTTAATTTTTTCCACAAGGGAGAACTGAAGCTTAAAATGACAAATGAGGGCTGGAGAGATGGCTGGGTTCAAGTCCCCAATATCCTTGTAAAGCCAGATGCACAAAATGGTGCATGCATCTGGAGTGCTGGTAGCCCTATCTATCTCTCTCTCTCTCTCTCTCTCTGCTTCCAAATCAATCAATCAATCAATAAATAAATAAATATTTAAAACTTCTCACAAAAGAAGAATAATTCTGCCGTTTGCGATCAATGCATTTCTCAGACACATAGTATCCTTCTGCATATTGAAACAGACATGTTTGTCACATATTTTAAAAAATGACAAATGAATTTCTAAAAGGTCATACAACTAATGCTAGTAAGAGCCCAAACTACCCAATTCCAAAAGCCCTTCTGTCACCTGATTGAGGGTGTGTCTTATTTTAAAACACCTATATTATTATACACTGTGCTCCACAAACAAATCCAACAGGCCTAACCTACCTATAGCCCCCTCCATTAGGAACCATTCTGGTACTTTCTCCTCATCCTTCTCCAGTAGCTGCTCCCTATTGTCCCCTCCCACCTGGGTTCTCAGCACAAGCCAACAGAGGCCAATTGGATTCACTCTTCTACAGATCCTCCTATGGCTATACATAGAACCTTAGTGTCTCCCAGCAACTGCTAGACATGAGTATCACATGAGCCGATAAGGAATAGAGAAAAAGGGAGGCAGACTAATCCCATCTCATGTCATAGATCACAAGGACTTCACTAAGGGTCAAATTTTTTCAAACAATCACAGTTTTTCTCATGAAGTCTTCCATGGCCTGCACTACCCTCCAATCCTCAGCCATTTGGAACTAACTCATTCTCACTGTGAGGCTGGGGCAACAGGACATGTAATTATTGATCATGGTGCAGCTGGGCCTGATTTAAATAAAGTGAAGATCCAAATACCTAATCAAGAGTCTAATAATACTAATATGCACAGTAAGGTGACTATAATTACAATCTTGTATATTTCAGAATAGTTAGAACAGGGAATATCTAATGTTTTCCACCACCAAGAAATGATACATGTTTGAGGTGATGGATATGCTAATGACACCAATTTGATTATGTCTTCCTATATCCATATATCCAATAAGTATAACTATTCTGTGTCATTTTAAGGTAAAACAAATGATATACAACCTTTAAATGGCACTTACTGTGCACTAGGCACTGTACATTTTGAACCCATAGAGCAAACCTTTGAGGTAATGACCTACTACTACTCACACCTTATAGATGAAGAAGTAAAACTGAGTAGTCTGTCTTCAGGCTAGTAGTTCCAGTCCAGGGATGGAACTGAATACAGGTAGTCTGGCTCCAGAGTGCGGCTCCTAACCACAATGATAATCCCTCTGTATACCAAGGTCAGTGTTGAGAAATGGACAAAAAGATGAACCAAAACATGAAGTTGAACCAAAACTTGTTCAAAATTATAAAATCCTCATGTGCATAATATACCCTAATGAGCGTGGAGTGGGCACCATCTGGCAAGCAGGGCCGAGAATGGAAGGGGAGAGTGTACTAAGTCTGGGAAAAACCGATCCGTCTAGTAGCTCCTGGTCCAAGCCTCAGAATTCTTCCTTCACTGAGATGTTGACTAAAGTGACCCATGAGGTCCCCAATACACGACAGGATTCTGTCAAAGCTCTTGATTACCAACCCCAGGCCTGAGGTGATCCTATTGCTGAAGAACCACAGAAAGCCATCTATCAACACCGAGAGAGCCTATGAGGTCCAGAATGGTAACCAGTCCCCAGATGGTAGTTAGTGCAGAGCTGGAAGGTGCTGCATAAGCTGCCAGGGGAAACTGATCAATGACAGCTGGAGTAAACAGAGACCACTGACATGAAACACAGTCAGACACCATGAGTAGGCTGAACACACTGCCTACTGGGAGAGAACAGTGAACCATGAAAGGAGCACTTGTGCAATGGAGGCACCAAAGCCTGGGGGAGGCAATCAACAGCTGACAATTAGGCCAAGAAATCCACTCAGTGAAGGGGAGTCCCTGACTGGAACTGGGATTTCAGGGTAAATCACATAGGAAACCAAAATCTTGGGACCCCAAAGAGAAATTCACTATACAATTGATTTACAAAAAGCTACCAACAATAGAATCTAGCCAACTCGGGAAAGGGTATCTCAACTATACTGATCTCACTCTCTGATGGAGATTCTGTTTGTATTTTTCAGAAGGCCCTGTGAGAGCAGTGGCTCTTCCAACCCTACCAATGAGCCGCAGGCCGATAACTGTCTTCCTGGCAAGAGATGTGCCGCCCCAGACCTACTGTGGAGGATCCACAAAGAACCGCACAGGCAGTGATGGTATGAGCAAGAGGCATATAATCACAGCCAATTGGTCAACCCAGAACAAACCAGAGACACAGACACCAACAATTCTAAACACATTCTCAAACAGAAGTACAGAGGCCCCTAAGGCCTCAACAACAAAGCAACCTTAATACTCACCCACCATGACTCAGGGAACTGAGCAGAAGAGGGGGCAAAAAGATTGTAAGAGACATGGTGGGGGAGAGTTCCCAGAGACATGCCCCCCCAGTAACAACATACAAAGGGGGGTGGAACCGGGCTGACTCCTAAGCTATTCACAACCCCCTACCCCATGGACTGATCCAGACTGCCCACGGAAGAAGAAATCCAACTGACCAGGGACAGGGAAGAGGGAAATAGGGGAATGGGAGACATCAACACGTTAATCCCTTATTAAGTGTATCTAAGTATGGGGGGGAAAAAAGATGAACCAGAGCCATCATCAATGGAGCTCACAGTCTAATATGAGACATAGCCACTGACACAGATAATAACAACACAGTGTGATCATAGCTAGGACACAGAGAAGACTATCCCCACATCAGCTTGAGATCAGAGGAGCATCCCATGAAAGGGCTGCCCCTCTGCCCTTTTATAAAGGATGATCATCTGTTATCCAGTAGTCACTCCCCAGAAATCAGTCATTAGCATTTCCTGTGCCTGGACAGCTCTGGTCCTGAGGACCCCTTTCCTTTCTAAATGGACCTTTTTACTTCACACTTCCTGTTGAAAGAAGACACAGTCAAGCCCTATTTCCTGGATTCTGTATATTCCCACCCCACTGGAAGTTCCAGCTTAATCCCCAAACTTCTATGGCCACAATGTGCAAAAGATTCTTTACAGTAAACCTTCCAACAAAACACAATCTAATTATGCCCCAAACGCAAGTTAGAATGATTCTCCTTTCCTTTATTCTGTAAAATCTTTATAGGGAAGACTTTATTCTGAGATCACGAACAAAGAAGAGTGTAGCTAGGCTGAGACAACTTGAGCATTCTAAAACATGGCTGAGGAGTGCCAGCCGAGCCAGCCTCCCATCTGCACTCCTTTGAACAAAGGAAAATATGGCTTGGTTATTAATGTACAAAGTGCCCCATGCAGTGAGATGTCCACTCCATCTGTAGAAGAGACTTCATCAAGTGCTCCCATGGATAGATGCTGAATGGGGCAGAAGACAAGTAATATCCAACCCAGGAAAGGACAAAGACCAAGAGAACTTGACTTCAGTTTGTCTTCTAAACTGACCTGCATAAAGCCAGACTTCTAGGCACTAGAAATCTGGGGGGTTGTTAGAAAGAAAAGAAAATCAATGATTTAGACTTGGCTTCTGGGCACATCGCTTCATCTGGGTCTCTGTTTCCTCATTTTTGGTATGAGTTTAGTCATCTGTGGCAGCCTCAGTCCCCATCTCAGAGCTATCAAGAGAATTGGATGGGATAATTGTTTTGAATGCTCTTTGCAAGTAAGTTCAAGATACAAAAGTGAATTATGATAGCAGTTCTAAGTATGCCTTCTACTCAGTGATCATTATCCTTAGTTTTTGTTTATATCTATCATCAGGGGCATTTCTTGACTTTATATAATGTCTATCAGGTAGATAAGAAAATCATCATCCAATTCCAGGATAAGAAAGCAGGGACCGTGGGCTGGAGAGATGGATCAGCGATTAAGGCACTTGCCTCCAGTGCCCAAGGCCCCGGGTTCAATTCCCCAGGTCCCACATAAGCCAGACCCACAAGGTGGTGGTCCTGGTGTGCTCTCTCTCTCTCTGCTTGAAAATGAATAAATAAAATATTTTAATAAAAGAAATCAGGGACTGAGGTCTAATGGTATAGGCAAGATATTAGGGAGGCTGAGGCAGACAAGTTCAACCTCTGCCTGGGCTATAGAGTAAGTTCAAGGCCAGCCTTGATGAATTCGTGAGACACTGTCTCAAAATAAAACGTGAAAGCAGGGTTGGAATATAACTCAGTAACCAAGCACATACCTGGCATATGTGAAGATGTGAGACTCTAGATTCAATCCCAGCATCAGAGAGAGAGATAGAGAAAGATATGGAGAGAAGTTTCAGATATATGAAGCTCTATATAGGATGAATAATGATTAATGTGCATATTGCTTGATTACTTCATAATTTACAACACATTTCTATTTGATATTTCCTTTGGTTGTCTTCAAAACTCTCAGAAAGACAGTGTCTCACTCCATTTTATAGAGACAGCTGATACTGCTGAAGATAAAAGCAGAAAGCCCAAAGTCATCCACCCGCAAAAGGGCAATGTGAGAACTGGAACTCAGTCCTTTAGGTTCCGGATTTCATGTCTGCTCTTCTTCAGTGTTCCAGCCAAATATCTTAGGTAGAAAGTATTTTAGGCAGTGTATGTAGTAGTTGATGAATATATTTCAGCTTTTTATTCCTGTTCTTGATAAATCTTGACTAGTTTAAATGAAGCCACCACTCGGGAGGCAGAGGTAGGAGGATTGTCGTGAGTCCGAGGCCAACCTGAGACTACATAGTGAATTCCAGGTCAGCCTGGACTAGAGTGAAAAACCAAGCATAAAAAAGTCTTTTGAACTTGCGCATGCTACTCTATAAATGGTGACTTCTCCTGGGTAAGTGCTCTAGGACCTGCATACACTCCATCAACACCTCTGTGACACTAGAGTAAAGCTACCTGCTTCCATTGCCCACCTTTGAAAAGCCCAGGAATCCTCTGAAGAAAGGAACTGTCTTACCTGCCCTTTGTTCCCAGTGTCTGCACATAAAATTTTGCCCAAATTGACTTTATAAAATGAACAAGTTCTTCATTTTCTTGTCTATAAAAATGAAGGGGGGTTGGGCTAGAGATGTGGCTCAGTGGTTAAGATTACTTCCTCTGGTCCTTGAAAGACTACTCAAGTTCAATTGCAAAGACCCTCCATAAATAACTGAGCATGGCCATACATGTCTGTAACACCAGTGCTGTGGGGAGCAGAGAATGGGGAATTGTCAAGGCTTATAAAATAAACAACAAGCCCAAGGATCAGTAAGACATTCTGCCTCAAATAAGAAGGGGCAGAAGAGCAATGGAGCAGGATACCCAACATTTCTCTCTGGCCACAGGTGAGTGCACCCTACCATAGGTGAGCAAATGGTGTGTCATATGAGCACATACAGGTACATACACTTCACAATCTTCCCCTACACACTCACACACACAAAGTGAAGGGGGGTTAATATCTAACCTTATTCCAACATTAAAGTTGTTTGATTTCATAAGAATTGTTTTTCATCTACTTATTACTCCCTTTCCAATGCAAGGTCAGCTCCCATCTCTTTTCTGAGAATTTCTCTCAGCCTCCATAGGCCTTGAGTAACACTTCTCCTCAAATTCCAGAGCAGCCACTACCTGCTTTTTTCACCACACCTCATTCCATTATGTTTCCTGAGTGTTTGTACCAAGTTCCCACACAATGGATTGTGTAGCTTGTCTCAACAATTGGAGTGGGATCTTGAGAGCAGCAGCCATGAACTACACTTCTGTTTTTACCTCCCTTGTGTGTTAAGTGCATCTCCAAGTTCATGAGAAAGAATCAGGAGACATGAATCCTGCTCCTAGCTTCCTCTCTGACTTTCTGCGTGACCTCAAAAAACCCAAACTAAGCTCTTAAGCCCTATTCCCCTTTGGTATAAAATGGGACTAAAATGTAACCTGCTTCCAGGATTACTGTGAGACTCAAACTAGACACAAGCAAAAGCATCTTGTTAATTATAATAAGCATATTAATATAAAGGATTTGGTTAGTATGGTTGTTATTCTGCCACAGCTACTAGTGAACACTTTGGACCATGAGGAATAAAAAGAAGATTCATGTATTCATTTGTTAAAAGCAGTCTTCCATGTACTAAAATAGGATTTATATGAAAATAAATGGGAAGAAGACATGGCATCTACCCTCAGAGGCTTCACCAACTACAGGAACATCCTAGCGAAACAGGAATTGAATTTAGAGTCAGACTTGGGCTTGAATCTGATTTCTCCTAACAAAAGTTGTATAATATTGTATCATATCATTATAAATTATGATAGCCCAATTTCATTGCATTTATAATAAGGAAGGTTGAGCCAGACTATTTCTCCTCTAGGATTCCATAAAAGTAAGACGCTTCACAGTATCTTTTCAAAAGCTAGTGGATCTGTGGAAGTGAGGAAAATTCATGGTTAACTTCTGAGTGTCTGATATCAAGAATAGAAAATAGAAATGTGTGCCATGCCTAGAGCTAAAGGCGCTGTCCTCAAGTAATACAACTCCTCAGCATCACCATGCCCTGGCCTGCCTGTGTCATTTAGCAAGGCCATGAGGCAGAGGCGATTTCAGCACCGTGGATAGCTCCATGGTGCTGCCCCCATGGCCTGGAGCCTAAACAGGCCTTTCCACCACCAACCAGATGTTCCTGCTTTCTCAGCCAGCTTAAGGCTAAAACAAACCTTTTCAACCAGGGTTTATCAGAGTTTCTAAATTACATACTGGGAAGAAATTTAATTGGTTTAATTAAGAAAGTTTATTTCATGGTAATTCAGTTTTGTTATGCTGCAAGACTTAATGTGTCCTCTGGTGGGAGCGTCTGTTATAAATATTCATGGCCTTTCTCAAATACCCTCTCTTGGCCCTAATCTCCTTCCCCTACCCCATAGAGTTGGAAAATGCGTCTGAAGAATATTGAGGAAAGTGAAGCCTAATTGAGCAAGGATACCAGGCCTACAAGGTCAACTGAACTCCATGTGGAAAGCACAGAAGGCTGGAGCTAAGAGAGACTTTGGATATAAGTATGTTGTTCCTGCAATTTACAGATAGAGAAATTGAGACCTGGAAGGCAAAGGACAAGTCACACACATGTCAATGGCAGAGAGAACCAGGGGCCAAGCCTCCTGACCCCTAGTACATTGCTTTCACCTTGCAAGTTCTAAATTCTATTTTCAACATAACCCCAGTGACCATCTGGTCACTTTTCTTACATGCAGTGGAGGAAGCTATGACCTCAACAGGCTGACTCGGCCTAAGCCACATACAAACCCAGCTACCCCTCTACCTCCAAGGGATTCTCTAAGCACTAAGAATCACACAACATGTGCTATGTTACCTTCTGTGAAAAGCAGTTTAGTGCATCTTCACACCTAATGCTATCCATAGTGAGGTAGTGAAATCCATATGGCTTTTCCTTGAAGGAATTTATTCACCAATCTAGTTGGGCAAAAGAGACCAAAGAAAATAAGAGCCCTTTTGGGCATTGTTCAAACTACTCAATTTCTCCAGTGCACCCCTTCTTCAATGCATCTGAATCTTTGCACATGAACACACTCCCCTAATCCAGGTGCCTAGCAAACCTCTACTCATTCTTCAAGACCCCAGAAAGTCATAAGAAGCCCTCCCCTGTCTCTCTCACCTGCGTTCCCCCATTGTACTCTCCCATCCCATCTCATCGAGTTTATTATGGTGACCAGTTATTTCTTTGACTTGTCTGTCTCCGCACCAGGAAAAGTTCCTTGGAATTGCTGGCGCCAAGAGCATTGTCTGGCAAAGACTAGAAATTCAACAAATAGTAGCAAAATGAATGAGTTTGAAGCTGATTTAATGTGGGGTTTCAGCTCGCTGGGTTATAACCCTTGAATAGTTTTATTTTCCCAATAACTGCTACCAATTGTGCTCTGTTGAACCCTCCTTTTCCTGCTGGGTAGCTGCCTAAACAAACTCAGTCTGAAGTCATAACTTCTCAGTCCCTTTCAGTTATTAGAGAAGACTCATTTGGGTTCTTTGGGATTCGATACTGAACTCTTGTATATGTTATTCTTTTTTTTCCAAGGTAGGGTCTCGCTCTGGTCCAGGCTGACCTGGAATTCATTATGTAGTCTCAGGGTGGCCTTGAACTCACCTCTGCCTCCCGAGTGCTGGTATTAAGGCATGGGCCACCATGCCCAGGCTATATGTGTTATTCTTATTCAAAGCTCTTCACACTTGTTATTCCTTGCTCTCTGTGACCACCCACCATTCCTAATTTAGTCAAGCATCTGACTGGAGGCCTTGGTGGAGGAGGCATAGTCTGCACTTCTCACCTCCTGCTCTCTCTTTACTGTTCTGTAATTTGGGTGTGTGAATGGAGACAGGAGACAACAGACCCCTAGATGACAGGTTACAGTGAGATGGTCCCATCCTAACCATGCCCTAGCTGTTGATCTGGTTTGTTGCCTGTATACTCTCTACAGATGTGGGGGACACCCCTCCCCACAAGCTCTTTTGATGAAGTCTCCCTGAGCAGTGCTCTGTGTGCCTCATTATTGGCTCACATTCTTGGCTACAGTCTCACAAACCCAGTCCTTGGGTGTGCATTACTGCATGAAGTCTCTGGCTGCATCCAGTCTCTGTGGACTCCACTGAGAGGCCTATGTGCACATCCCAGACCTGACTAGAGTTCAGGAGCTGTCCTCACCTCATCTCCCCGATGCTCCTCCTCTGCTCTTCTAAAACCAGACCATATAGTAAATTATTTCTTAAAGCGCCATGCTGCTTGTTTGGGGGATCCCCTAACTTTGTCTCCCTTCAAGAGAGTGGATATAAGCTGACAGCATTTCCCCTGTCAACCCTCCTTTTCTAGGTCAGAGTGGGGCTGATTTGAAAACCAGGAACCTTCTCAGCCACTCCTTTGGGAAGGTGGCCACCCTCAATCCTAGTCAGTAATTTTTTTTAAATATAGAGACTTAGTATTTTTCTCCTAAGCTATAGACTTCAAGTGTCAATTCCTAGAAAGTTAAAAATAGGAAAAAGAAGGATCCTCTCGACTTATTCTATCCTTCCCACTATGCCCCAGAATTAAGGCTAGCATTGGAATGGTTCAGAAAAGAGCCACTCTGAGAGGTAAATGGCAGTAACTTTCTTCAGAAAGCAGTTTGAAGATGAACCCAAGAGAATAGACAGAATCAGAATTTATGAAGAAAAAAAGCAGTCTTGGAATGGAAGAGGAAAAGGAACAGTTATAACATTGTAAAACAGACAGCACAATGCTAAGTACATAGTAGCCACTCAATAAATAATCAATTACACTGGTCTACCTGCAGCTGGAAGTTCTCTGAAAAAAAATTGAACAGAATATGCAGCTGGACAGGCTGAAATAGATCACTATTAATTCTGCATTTTTGTGTGTCATTTGACCTCTCTTGGCCTCTTCATCTCTTCATCTCTCTTTATCTGAAAAAGAAGAATAAAACAATTCAGAGAACTATTAATAAGACCCATGGCACATTGGAGCTAAGGAAACGCTATGTATCAACCAAATATGTTTACTTCCCTCTTGTGTACACAGTTTGACTCCATTCTGTAGTTCCCACAAGAAGCCATGAATCTGAATTCTGGTCAGTAGAGTGTAAGCAAAAATGAAATATGCTGCTTGCAGCCTAGGCGCCTAAACTTCTCTAGCAATTGTCCAGGACTTTGATCATCCCTAGCAGCAAAGCTGAAAGTGGAAGTGCATAAGGCATAACCTTAGCTGTTTAATCCACTGATATCTGAATGTTGTGTGCTCCAGCAGCAAGCATTAATTACCTCAACTAATGCCCACATCAAAAGTGTTTCGTGAATGTCAGCCATTATTACTAGTCTTATTTTTATATCATGCGTTAGCTCACAAGGACTTTTTATTTCTTCGTATAATTGATCCTCACAGTGCCCTCATGAATGGAACTTGGAGAACAGAGACTACTATGCTATTCTGTAAATGAGGTATCTGAAATTAAAACACACTAGTGAATGTAGGCAACTACTAATTGCACACAAGATGAATTCACAACTACAACCAAACCATTACACTTGTCTCAAGCCCCTCTTACCCGGCCAGTACCCAAACACTTGTTCTGATGGGCCACAAAACCAGCCCTACTCCATCTGGAATCTGTGTAAGCCAGAGGGTGATTTATGTCCGTGGAAACCCAGATGTCTTAGAGTCATGGAAAAGACGTAAGGTCTGACAAGACTTGTGAATGATCAGATAGGCTAAATACCAGATAACCAAGGTCAGGTGGGGTATCATGATCATTGGTTCAGTAGACCATGTGCCACCATGGAAACAGTAATGAGATACAGATTCCCATTCTTGCCTTCTTGCCACTTGCTGAATGGCATTAGGAAAGTCATTGTTCCTCTACACATATCTCAGAGGTAAGATCAACATTAGGATCAAGGGGGTTACCTTGCCCCAGAGGCCTGGAATCCTCTTGGCTACAGAGTGGGTTCAGAGAATCCCAGCTCCAAAGGATGTTAGGATTTCCTCTCCAAGGCTAACTGAGAGTGGGCAAGCAACATCCCCACTGCACCCCACACAGCTCTTCTTGTTCCAAACCCCAGTCAAAAGGCATCTGTCACTGAAACAAGTGGCCTACCATTCCAGCAGGGAGCAAGAGCTGGGAACAAATGGTGTTTTGTCTAAACAATTGTTTCCAATAGCAATTCCCTTTCCAGGGTGGCTTTTTTTAAATTATGCTTGTTCGCTAATTAGGTGGAGACACATAAATATTTCCAACGTACAGATAACAAATGTTTCCATCTGAGGGAATCAGCTGATCTCAAACTGCCAGCCCTGGTGAACCACCACCTGCCAGGCCTAGGGAGACCTGTGAACCAGAGATGGAAATGTGAGCTCCCAGAAGGGAAGGGACCCTCAAAAGGACACATGCATATGAGGGATGGAGACAAAGTCAGTATGCAGGTTACCAGACCTGGATATAATCTGGCTGGAAACTTACTAATATGAATAATGTCATTACTGACACTACTAGTCTTATTTTAGAACTGAGAGGGCCAGGCTTTGATTGTGACCTCTACTTACTAGTCCTGCACCTCTAGACCTTTCGTTTTGTTTGTTTTTAGACAAGGCCTTCCTATGCTGTTCTCAATGTCTCACAGAACTCTTGCTTCAGCCTAGGATTAAATGTGAGTGCTACCATGTCCAACTTCGATACCCTTCTTTAAATCTCTATGTTTCCATTAGCAAGTATAAAGTATAAGTAATTTGGGTCATCTCAGGATGATCTAATGAAAAAAAAATTCATGTAAAATACCCAGTCCTTAGTAAATAGGTGATTACTGTTAATTAACCTATAAAAATAAATAGAAAAGAGACTAGGGGTGTAGTTCTATAGTGGTAGAGTGCTTGCCTGGCAGGTGGGTTTGATCCTCAGCATACAAAATAAAAGGCTCAGAGTGCTGTAATTTCAGTATTTGGAGGCAAAAGGATGTCAAATTTAAGACAAGCCATAGTAAGACCCTGTCTATGAATGAATGAATGATGAAGACTCAGAGGGGAAAAATGATGCTATAATTAATAGAATAGCTCTGGAGCTCAGATTGGCAAACTTTGAACTCATCAACAATTTAAGGAGTTGTTTGTCCTCAGTTACTCAACCTCCTGGAACTTAGATTTCTTCATCTCCCAAACAGTGACAATGATGATAGTGGTGGTGGAGGTGGCATTTATGTCTGAGGGTTTTATGACAATAGGTGCACATAGTAAGTACTATAAAAGCACTAACAATTATATCTAAGTTTGCCTCACTCCTATTCACATCACTTCCCATTATTAACTGGAAAGCAGCAGGGCAAAGAATCTTTTATCTCTTTCACAGAGGTGCTAAAGAAATTCACGGAGGTCTAGACACAAGTTTAGGTCACAAAGCAAAGAGGTGACAGAGCTAGGATTGAATTCAGGGTTCTGAGCAATTCCCAGCCGGCAACAACAGCTGACATAGGCCACAGGGCTGAGTGAAGAGAGACAGGCCCCACCTCCCTCTCTCTGCCCCACCCTGGTTCTGTGCCAGACACCCCAGTGGCTGAAAGTAGAACTGGGAGGCACATGAGTCACAGAAATGAGCAAGAACATGATTGGCTCTGAAAGCGGGCAGGGGAAGGGAAGAGCAATAACTTGGACTGGATTGATTTTACCTGCAGGGCCATTAACTTAATGCTTCCCACTTGGTTAGAAGACAAGCCAACCCTGGATGCAACTACTTGCAGCTTGCTGCCTCCCCTGCATGGAGAGGATTAGAGAGAAGAGAAGGGCCACCACAGAGGGGCCAGGCTGGGCTGGGAATAGGGGGAGATAAAGATGTCAAGAGCACAAGTAGAAAGAGGTCCTCTCCCTCTAATGTGCAAGTACATCCCAGACACCCCATTTGCCTTTGCCTACTCTGACCCTGAGGAGAGATATATAAGGCCCTGGCCTGGGACTAAGGACTCCCTGGGTGCAAGTGTAATTTTTCTATTTACCAAACAATTGCTTTGGCAACTGGTATTCCCAATTCCCAGAAAGAGGTGGGAGATGTATGAGATTTAAATATAAAGCAGTGTATGTATGAGAATGTAGCTGTTACTGTCTCATGGCTTTGACAAAACACCCATCCAGAAGCAGTTTATGGGAGGAAAGGGTTTATTTCTGCTTAGAGTTTAAAGGTAGTTTCATCAGGGTGGGGAAAGCAGGGTGTGAGCAGGAAGATGGCTCATGTCATCACACATCAGTAAGAAGGAAGTAGTGTCTTTACTGGACTTGGAGTGGGACTATGTCACCCCAAAGTTCACCCCCAGCACTTCCTCCATCAAGACTCCGTTTCCCAAAAGCCCACAACTTTCTGAAATTTCCACCAGCTGGAGACCATGTATTCAAAACACATGAGGCTGTAGGGGCACTTCATTCAAGCCACCAAAGAGAGCTAGAGTAAAGATGCTTAACTTACACTCAGGTGACAACTGCTCTTCAGACATAGAGATGGACTCCCCACCCCTCCAAATACTAAGATAGGCTGATCTCACCATCCCACTCCCTCCTGGACCAGCCTGCTAGTCACACATAGCCCAAGCCAGACACCTCACATGCTACTCTGCCTTCCTTATCTTCCCTTCCCTTCTCATCCCTGACTACCCCAGTTCTCTACTTTACCAGATCCTCCCTGCTTCTCCTCTCTCATTCCATGGA
Organism: Zapus hudsonius; assembly: GCA_004024765.1. Taxonomy (NCBI): domain Eukaryota; kingdom Metazoa; phylum Chordata; class Mammalia; order Rodentia; family Dipodidae; genus Zapus; species Zapus hudsonius. Next base: position 5,963 of record PVHP010013992.1, on the reverse strand, counting down.
CACCTACTGTCCCAGAACCATGTTCTGTGTGCTGGCCTAACATCTGCAGCAAGAAGATTGTTATGGCATTGTGTCCATCTAAATTCATACATTAAAGCTCTAATCCCAATGTGACTCTATTTGGAGAAAGGCCCTCTAAGGATGTAATCAAGGTTTGATTAGGTCATTTAACCTCCAGTAGGATTGATGTCCTTATGAGAAGCACAAAAGACACCAGGAATATGTATGTACAAAGAAAAGGTTGTGAGAGAACACAATATCCGCATGCCAGGAAGAGAGGCCTCAATACAAACCAGTCCTGAGAGCACTTTGATCTCGGGGTGTAGCCTCCAGGACTAAAGTTCTATATTTGAAGTGGCCTGCATCTATAGTATTCTGGGTATGGCAGCCCAGGCAGACTACAATGAATGACCTATGTCTGTCACATCTCCTCCATGTTTTTTTTTAAAATATATATTTATTGTCCATAATGAGTTACATTATTTAGTGGGCAAATAATGAGTTGTTATCCCCAATTCCCCAATTCCCCTCCCTCCCCATCCCCGATCAGCTGGATATCCTCCTCCGTGGGCTGTCTGTATTAGTCCTTGTGGCAGGGGATCCTGGATAGCCTAGTACTCAGCCTAGTACTTAGTACTTCCTGGCCCAAGTGTGTTGTTACTGAATGGTGCCATGCCTCTGGACAGTCTCCCCCACCACGGCTCTCACAATCTTTCCTCCATGTTTTCAGGTGGTCATTTCCTTTCTTCACTAAGGAGAGGAGTCTGATATGTCCAGGAAAGAGTGCACAGAGAAGGTGATGCTCAAGTTGATCATTGATGATGGGAGAATGAACTCCAGCAGAGCAGAGGCATCGGCAAAGGGTTTAAAACAGCCAGACATGCACTGCCAGGTCAGGCTGGGTCTGAGGAAGTGATGTGTGGTGAGACTTAAGGGCATGAGTCGGGGTCCTGCCAAACCACACAGAGAAGCTATGCCCTTTCTAGGAGGGCAGAGGGAGCCACAGAAAGACTATGAACACGAGAGTAACATGGGCCACCAGAAAGGCTGGCTACTCTGTGGGACCTAGACTGGAGAGGCAGTGAGATTGCTGGCATATTCCCAGCTGAGGAAAAAAGGACAGTGTAAGTGATATTACGGAAATAATGGGCAGGGTGTGTTTGGCTACATGGGCATTGGGAGTTAGGACCCCTGTATTTATGGGTTGTGCCAAGTGGGGCTGGACTAGGGTAGACTAGACCATAGATGAGAGGGTCTGTTGTCCATTTAACACCAACAAAGTACTAGAGACATGATAGATGTTCAATAAATGTTGGCTCATTAAGTAAATGAAGAACCAAAATAGTAAAGTTATCATCTTGGCCACATCGTTAATCTAAAATGGGAATTTTTTTTACCTTGCCATAATGAAGTTGGAAAAGCCTTTAATAATGTCTTTGACCCTTAAAACAAGTTATAACTACCATACCTCCCAACAGGAGCAGATCCAGAAGGCAGCTTCTCCTGTTTGAGGATGATGTGCTGTGGGAGTGATAGTCTCCCACGGAGGAATTGTTAAGTGACCACCTATGTAGAAAGGATCAGCAGCCCTACTGTGGAGGTGAAGAAACTGGGCTCAGAAAGATCCAGCTCCTGCCCCACGGCTTTTGTCTCCTTGGACCCTGAATTCTTCACTTTCTATGGGGAACAAGAACAAACTCCTGCAAGTCCCTGGCTGCCGTTTGGCTGGAAAATATTTCCATAAAACATTTGACACTTTCTCCCTTGACATTATTCCTATTTAAGTATCTTGAGCCAGAGATTTTTAACTTAGTCTGCTCGAAAATATACCTTGGCTATGTAGCCTGCCACTCTGATCAGAGACACAGCTCTCAACTGTGAATTATTTCCATTTCTCACTGAGAATATTCATTCATTGCCTAGTGATTATTCTCTGAAACATATAATTAGAATAAAATTAGAAATTTGCAGGGCTGGAGAGATGGCTCAGTGGTTAAGGCACTTGCCTCCAGTGCCTAAGGCCCCCGATTCAATTCCCAAGGACCCACATAAGCCAGACCCACAAGGTGATAGACCTGGTGTTCTCTCTCTCTCTCTCTCTCTCTCTCTCTCTCTCTCTCTCTCTCTCTCTCTCTCTCTCTCTCTCTCTCTTTCTCCCCTCTGCTTGAAGATGAATAAATAAAATATTTAAAAAAAGAAATTTGCTGTGCTATAATTTACCCTGGACTGTACCCTTAATGCCAAGAGAAAGGAAGGAATCATCCCAGAGGCACAAAGCCATATAGTATCAAAGCTGGGGTTGAATTCCAGTCTCCCAATTCTGCATTCAGTTCTCCTTCCATAGTTGTTTTTTTTTTAATTTTTATTAATAAGCAACTTTGTTGTATGGACAAATCATGTGTTGGTCCCATCCCTTTGTATTATCCTATTATATCCCTTCCTCCCTAACTCCATTCCACCGAGGACCCTCCTCATTAGGGTTACTGGTATTCACCATGGAGTTATGGCTTCTGAATTCAGTAATCAGCCACTGGGGGTGAGGGGAAGGGGTAATGCCACTGGATATTCCTTCTCACTCTGTGGCTCTTACAATCTTTCCACTCCTCTTCTGCAATGTTCCCCTTGGTGGGTGTATTATAAGCCCACTTTAGTATTGAGCTCTCAGCAACTCCTGGATTTCTGCTTTGATATGTTTTGAGTGTCCTCAGTGTCTATCGCCTTCTCGCTGGCACAGGTTGTCAGGCTCACCATGAGAGCAGCACCCATGTCTAACTTACCATTTCCTCTGTGGTGTCATGTGGACCCTGGCTGATGTGCAAGAGGTGGCTCATCTCAAGATAGGCAGTGAGCTCTCCTGTCTCGTTGATGGATTTTGGTTCTCCTCAGTTTTATCTGCCTTCTATAAAACAGAAAACAGATTCTCCAACTGAGTGAAAGCATCTTGGAGTAAATGGGATATGCATAGTTAATTAAGAGAGATTTTGGTAGGTGTAACCACTCTTTTTGGCCAAAGGCTAGTGAGAGCTTCTCTCTGGAGTCTATGAGCATCATCTCCACAGGATTCTGACAGGTTCCCAGTACCAATAAGACAGTCTCAATAAGTCTCAATAAGACAGTCTTTTTTTCTAATTAGAGAGCCATTGGTTACCCACATAGGCTGAAAACAACTATTGCACAGATATGGACATCTTGTCCAGCTGGTTGATTTTGTATCTAGAAGGATACCCAGCTTGTTCACAATGTTGGTGACCATTTGCCCCCATCAGATAATGTAGCACTTCTCAGCATTATGAGGGCTAGCCATCAGGGAGCTGGACTCCCTCTAAATTCCAGCATGGTCTCTTAATGTCCTATATCCTCACCAGTTTGTGGTGTCTTCAGCATTAGTAAGCTCTAGTGGATAATCAAGTGCATTGGCAGAAGCCTGCTTTGTATGGGGGACCTTATAAGTCTCTCCACCCATCAGCTCACTGTGAATGTAACCCATTTTTGGCACTGGGAATTATAAGTCATGATTTTAGAATTAGGCTTTCTCCCACCCTCTCTGGGGCCCTTCTCCCCAAATGATTCCCCCTCACTCCGATTTAATTGTTATATCCAGGAGAAGAGTTTCTATGGTGCTAATTCATGTTGACTTTAGTTTTGTATAAATGTCCCCCACCCTCCCTCCCAAGACCCTTCCACCTCATATTACCTGTCCCTTGAGTTTCCTGTCAAGTGTACCTACAACTCAAGCTATTCCTGGTTAGGAACCACATATGAGGGCAAACATATGGCATTTGTCTTTCTGAGCTTGTGTGACTCGCTGTGTATGATTTTTTTTCTAAGTCCATTTATTTTCCTACAAATTTCATTATTTCACTTTTTTACCACTGAGAAGAATTCCATTGTGTATATGTACCACATCTTCATTAACCATTCATCTGTTGATGGGTATCTGGGCTGCTTCCAGTTCCTACTATTGTGAATAGAGCAGCTATAAATGTGGCTGAGGAGGTGTCTCTATAGCAAAGAGTAGAGTCTTTAGGGTCTATGCCCTGGAATGTTGTGACTGAATCAAATAGTAGGTCTATTTTTAGCTTTTTGAGAAGTCTCCATGTGGATTTCCATAGTGGTTATTCACATTTACACTCCCACCAGCAGTGGGTGAGGGTCCCCATAGCTCTTGAACTCTGCTTCCATTCATTTGCTTACAAAAGAGAAAGAACAGTATAGCAAACCATGGGCAGGTACATGGTTTAAAGAGCTGGGACATGGGGGGGGGGACTAGAAGCCAATGGTTAATAAATACGAACTGAACACCTATGATTGCAACGCCCCATGCTAAACAAGTTACGCTAGTTTCCTTGTTTAAATTTCTGTGTTCTGCCTACCTGTGTCCTGAGAACTAGTGCAGGGTTTCTTTGCATAAAAATGGACTGGTGTGAGCATATGGAGATGGCACAGAAGGAAATGAAATTGGGCTAAAACTGTTGTCCATTCAGCTGCAATTGTTGAGAGATTACACCTATTGAGATCGGGCAAGATGACCTGCATTGAGACAGCAGAAAGAATTCAGAGTCTCTTGAAAGCAAGGGGCCTAGATGCTGAAGGAGTTTTCCTGCTCTTCAAAGTTAGCTTTATTTCCTCCTGGATAAACAAACTGGTAGCCCACCTGGTACTATGGAGTATAAGAAATGGAGGAAAAAGAGTCATTGTATGTGCAACATGGTTTTGTTTTTTGAAAATGGCCATGGGCAATGTGAAGCAGATTTGCTGAAGTCCCTGCATGGAAGTCCATGAGGGTGAACCATGAGTTGCAGTGGAGACCCAGTGAAATGCCAGAACTATGAGAATGCTGCTAAGGAGAGCTGTCAGTACTGGATGAAGTTTTCTTGGACTGCCAAGTACCTAGCTAGAGGGGTAGATTTGGAACTCCAGATACTTATCACTACTTAGAGTTGGTGGACTTGGAACTACAGAGTGTGATGTTGCCCTGTTTATTTTAAATCATGTGTTGTTTCATATTTCTTTGCTATGCCCAATGCCATCTTTTGCAGTGTGAGTGTTTTTTCCATGCTGTTAAGGTTTTTTGGTATTATGGCTCAGTTAAAAGACCTTGGACTATGGAGATGTTTGAACATCATTGGAATTGATAAAAACTATGGGGACTTTTAAAGTTGGAATGAAAACATTGTATTTTGCATCATGTATGGTTATCAATTTATGGGGGCCAATGATGGATTGTGGTGGTTTGATTCAAGTGTTTGTCATAAACTTATGTGTCCTAATGCTTAATCTCCTGCTAGTGGCAATTTGGGAATTAGAGCCTCCTGGAGGTGTGTTGTTAGTGGCAGAATTATGGGTGTTATAACCAGCTTCCTCTTGCCAGTGTTTGGCTCATTCTTCTGCTGCTGTTGTCCACCTGATGTTGGCCAGGAGGTGATGTCCACCCTCTGCTCATGCCTTCATTTTCCTTTCCATCTATAAACCAAAATAAACCCTTTCCTCCCACAAGCTGCTTCTGGTTAGATGTTTGTCACAGCAAGAAGAAGCTGACTACAATGGTCACATAGATAGTAAGTGGGAAAATTAGGATTTCAGCTCATTAGGTCCCAGAAGCTATACTCTTAATTGTGACATGACCTGCCTCCATACACCCCAGTACTATTCTCACACCCTGCAACACATTCTCCTGTGGTAGGATTTTTAAATGTAAATTAAATATAATGTGATCTTTTAATTAGAGAACTCAATTTATATCAAGCAGAGCACAGTGAGTTTTAACATGACAGAACTAGAAAGAGGAAATGGGCCTGGGGGAGGGATGTCCTAATGTCTTCAGGATGCTTCCTGGAGGGCCCAGGCACTTCCTCACTCCCACAGTGTATAGTCAAGGTGCCTGAAAGGTGAGAAAAGTCTGAGGATGGCAGTGCTATGTGGCAGGGGAAAAGGCTATTCCTCTTGAGCAAAATCCTCAGAAC
>PVHP010013991.1:0-40192 GCA_004024765.1 Zapus hudsonius | reverse complement strand
GCTCTCACAATCTTTCCGCCCCCTCTTCCGCATAGTTCCCTGAGTCGTGGTGGATGAGTAATAAGTTTGCTTTAAGGTTGTGAGCTTAGGGGTCTTTGTGTCGAAAATCGTTGGTTTCTGTTCCACTGGCTAATCCTGTGCTGATTTAATGGCTGTGGCTGAGGGCCCCTTGTTCATCTCGTCTTTCTCTGTGGAGTTCCATTTGGATCCTCCATTGTATGACTGTGGTGGCCCCTCTCTTGCCAGAATCTCATTTTTACTCTATTGATTCTCTATGAGCATGGACTGTCTTTCCATGTTGTCACATCCTCCTCTATTTCCTTCTTGAGTGTTTCAATATTTTCCTTATATAAGTCATTCACTATCTTTTTTAGTGATATTCCAAGGTATTTGATTTTCTTTGAGGACCCGGAGTTCTGTGCAGGCAGGGTGGGGCCAAGTCCTTTTTCTCTTCTTAACTCTTTAATACAGTTCATTTGGTCACTATTTGCTCTAAAATTTGCTCAAATCATGATGGTAGTTTCCAATTTAGCTATGGGTGTTCATGAACTTGTGAAATTCAGAGTAGTAACTATGCTTTTAAAAATTGCTTTATGGAGATGTAATTGACATATTAAATGAGTCACTTATTTAATGTACACAAGTGAGGGTTTAGTGTATTCTGTGCTGTCCAGCTATTGATATAATCAATTCTAAAACTTTCCCATCACTCCCGTAAGCATACCTCATATTCCTCAGTAGCTATTCCCTACCTTGTGCAATAGCTCCATGAAATACTTCTTGAAACCATCTAGGTTATATGTGTTCCATGAATGGACTCAGTCAGTCAGCCAGTGGTTACTGATGCTCCCTACAATGAAGGAAACACTTTGCTAGGCTCTAATAACAGGGCAAGAACCAAGGAAATGAACAAGCAATTCCAGCCCTCTGGGATCTGATGTTGCATCCTGGGGTCTCCAGATGGGCTCAAAGTTAACCAAAAGGCAGAGTCAACCCATGTTAGTGACAGAAGGGAACAGAATGTAATATTTCTATGAGGTGCCCAGCTTTCTACCAGGTCAGAGCAGCAGATTGTCTCTGCCTTGACTTTAATGCCTGTGTTCTTTCAAGGAGACATGGCAGGAAAAAACCCAGTCGAATAAAACTTCTAGATATTTCACTGCAGTCAGCTGTGCAAATCCCCAAATTTGCCATCTCCCAAGCCAGCTGTCTCCTAAAACATTACTTCCTGTTGTTTCCAACAGAAATATCAAGTAAACAAGCCCAAGACCTTTTGTCATCAGCCTCCAATGTAAAGGCTTTTGTACCCTGGATACAGTTAGCTTAACCAATGGGATCTTTGTTAGCAGAATTATGGGGGTGAGAGTGGGGAGAGAAGAGTCAAAGGGTAATCAAAGTGACTTACGTTTCTCTTTCTTCCTGCCATAATCCTGAGGATTTGAGTTCTCCAACAAATCAAATTCAGTTTGAGTTTTAACCTTCTTACATGAAAAGCCAGGTTTAAAAATAGCTGTTCATGCTTCAGTGATTGTAAACAAACATCCGAGTGTGGAGTCGACGGAGGGGCAACAGACATTACATATCCCTGCAGGAATGTGGAATTTAATATAAACGAAGGAACTCTTGTACATATGTGCAGTATCTTCATGCTGTATTGCCAGTGGAGTTCTTTGGGGGAAAACAGTCATCATTGATTGTTTCTGCTGCAAAGGCCTTTGGAAATCATGTAACCTTGATGCTTCATTTGAAGAATGGGATAGGGAACCGAGACCAAGAGAGTGAGAGGCAGAAACAGGGGCAGAATCTAATCTTGTCTCTCTCATGATGTTTTAAAAGCATGGAATATCTTTTCATACAGCTGTGAGCATAATTCCTAATTAACTGAGATGCACATGGGATGTATTTGGAATCAAGGAACCCTGATCCCAAAGGGGGCCTGCCTTTTAACATATGGTGAATCTGAAAAAAAAACTGATTAATTTCTCTAAACCTTAATTACTCTTTTGGGAAAAAAAATATAGAGCTATGTTGCATTTTTGGGATGGTTCCATAAGTAAATCTTTTAAGGTGTAGTTGATATTCATTAAATGTGCATTTCTTTTTCTTCCTTTTCCTTCATTAAAGATGTTTTGTACACCTTTCTACATGAATTTAAGTCGATTCATTGACAAAGTACTACTATCTTGCACAATGTGGGCCAAGGTGATTGCAAATTTTCACTACGTTGCATCGATTTGCTGTGTACTTACTGTATTTGAATCATTTTATGAACATGTTTGACATTCATAATATTGCCAGAACCTTGTTATTATTTCTTCTACTTCAGGGAAGAAGAAAATGATGTTCAGAGGGAGTAATTAATCTGAAGACCTCACAGCTCAAAGTCAAGCCCTCCAAGTGCATGCTCATCTCTCTCCTTATGCTATCTCATTAAGGGTGTGATTAAAATATGAAATTCTGTTGATATTCATCATAAAACCCTGGAAAATTTTCAAAAATTGAAAAGTATACTGATTTGAAAACTAGAGTATTATATTGACATCAAATCTTTGCCCAGTCAGCTGTGGGCCATTGAGAAGGCTTTGGGATTTTTCTTTTCCCCCTATTCTTCATTGAGGCAGGTCAATAACCCAACAACAACAAAAAATAAAACTAGGGCTGGGAAGATGGCTTAGCAGTTAAGGGCACTTGCTTGCAGAGCTTGCCAGCCCAGGTTCAATTCCCAGTACCCATGTAAAGCCAGGTGCACAGTGGCACATGCATTTGGAGTTCATGTGCAGAGGCAAGAGGCCTTGGCATATCACTGCTCTCTCTATTCCTTCCTCTCTTTCTCTTAAATAAATAGATAAAAATTTAAAAGTAAAAATACAAAATAAAGATTAAAATAATGTAGTGATGAGTTAATGGAAGAGGATATGTGTAGTGTTCATAGAAAATTCTAGAAATAAATAGCAATCATTTATGTGGTAGCCTTGCCCTACATACCATGGGCCTGTGGACATAAGTTCATGGTTCTTACAATGACCAGATAGCATGGAAGAGCTTCAGATTCTCCAGGGCTGTCTGTCTTGTTTTGCTCATCACCTATACCTGTTACTAAAAACATATAGTATTTCAATGTTGGGAGTGAAATTAAATCCATTCTTGTGACTCCAAAATCTTGGTGAGAAATGGTAAAAATATGAAGATAGCAAGATTAGCTATCACGAACAAAGCAGATTTAGCTTAAGCAAAGGCTTTTCTGTAAGTACTCATTAAGCAGAAAGTATTGTACTGACAGTGACTACTATCACTCTTAATATGACCATATATGTGTTGTTCTGTCAGTTTACTTGAGATCAAACTGCCTGTAACAATATTACCATTTTTCAGATCTCTCTCTCTCTTCCTTCCTTCCTTCCTTCCTTCCTTCCTTCCTTCCTTCCTTCCTTCCTTCCTTCCTTCCTTCCTTCCTTCCTCTCTCTCTCTCTCTCTCTCTCTCTCTGATTTTCTTATTTTTTTTTGTTACCTAGCTATCTCTGAGATGCAGGGACAGGACCTAGGGCAGCTGGTCCTCGTCATTCTTATGACTTTCCGCTCAGTGTAGTGTTGGAGATGTACCAAATAACTGTTGTGAACAAGGCTGTAGCTGAGTTGTAGAATGTTGGTCTAGCATCCACAAGGTCCTAGGTTCAACCCCCAGCTCTGCATAAAACCAGACAACACACATCTATAATCTCAGCACTCAGGGAGTAGACTCAGAGGATCAGAAATTTAAGATCACCCAGGTTAGGTCACGTGGCCTAGACACCCTCTCAAACAAATGGAAAAAAATTGTTGAACGAATGAATAATAATGGTGTTTTACATCATGTGGTAATTATGTAATAGACATTATTTTCAGAAAATGCACATTTTACTCTCACAGAAATTTTGAGTAAATAATTAGCAAGGATTAACCAGCCTTTATAGATGCTGAAAGTGAAGTACATAGAAGCCAGTGAATGATGTTAGTATATCACAGAGTCCTTGCTCCCAGCCTGAGGTATAATAGAGGAACACATGAATGAAATGGAAACAATATATTACCAGTATGATATTCGATGCAGGCTGATGCAGAAAATGATGGGTTCTGGATTGACTAAAACCATGCCAGTTATAAATAGTTACCTACTCTCCATGGTCCTCGGGTCCATAGCAGGGAGACATAGGCACAGGCATTCCTATAGCCAGAGCTGTTCCTGCAGGTGGCAGAAAAGCTAATGTGTTCATTTCATTCATTTGCCTTGCCAGCCTGGGCCTTTGTAGATCTTTATACATGGGGCGATTTGCCCCTGTGCTTTCTTCAGTGTCACAGTGACAGTTACTTTTCAAGTCTCTTCTTCAAGGCTCTTGTTTGCTGCTCTATATCAGTGAAACCAGGCACTATTGGAGAAAGAAAAAAAGCAAAAAAGCTTCTTTTTCAGTCATTATTAATCTTGCATAATCCACTTATTCTGGGACCCATAAAATGCATTAAAATTTAAGGAAAGGATGTAAAAATGAGTGTAATTACACCTGGCTTGAGATTCCTGTCTGTTCTGAGGCTCCATATGAATTTTACTACCACTTAACATTGCATTGTTTAATTGGAATCCTGGATGCTAATCACTGTAGCATGTGGGCTGACAGTGGAATGGCCCCTTTGACAAACACGGCACAGCCTCCTGGCATTCTCCTCTTCTGTGCAGAGAGCAGAGTGACAGTTAGCATGGGAAGAGTGACTGCAGTTCTCAGGGTCCTCACGGTGGTGGTGGGGACATCGTTGGCTGTGAAGAAATGGAACACTTCCCAGTTCTGCCAGCATCCGCCTCTCAGTCACCTTGCTTTGTTGCGTCTGTTGTCAGCAACCCAGCAGAACATACTATGGGAAAACATTTCCTCCTCTCTCAGGTTCCCAGGCCAGCTGGCAAGTCTTTCGTCTATTGCTTTTACAAATGACTGATTGGCTCATGAGCAAACTGTCCAGGGAGGTAGTAATGGACTGTATGGAGGACTCCTGGATCTCTCGCTGTATTCAAGGAGATAAACATATGTGGGAATACCTAACAGAGAGCTGCAGATCAGTGGGAGGAATTAGTGCTAGAATGGATGGTGACATCTTTGAAGTTTTGTAACATAAAGCACAAAGACGAACAGTGTCTCACCGAACCGTGAAGATCTCTACTGTAACAATATGAGCTTAAAGTTCCACCACAATTTCAATTTGTAGCAAGTGACAGAGTTAAAACCTCAGCTCTACTGACCTCTAATTTATAAGGGGAGTTGGTGGTACCACTTCTTTCTGCCCTTATCTTTCTGATATTAGAAAATGAATCATGTAAGGAATTAGAGTATTTCCCAAATGTCATGATGTGAAAGCAAGGTATATCTTAACCATGTATTTTCTTAAAGTGATCCTGCCTTTGGGGACCTAAACTATTTGCAGAGACATGAGATATTTTGCAGATTTTGGGATGAGATACTCTCTAGTGTTAAAGGGTTACTCAAGATCTTGAGGTGAGCCTGAAGGGACTTCTCCCTTCTACCTGCCTAAAGATAAGCCTTTCACTATGTGATTTTCCCTGGTAACAAAGAAGGCGACCACAGCTGCCACTGAGCAGAAAGCAAGCTTCCCAGGCTTGTTATTAATTAGTGAAGGTGTTAAATAGGAACATTCACAGAGCAAAGTCAGCTTGGATGTAAGTTTTCTCTGATGATTAATGGTGATGTTTGCACCTCTGTCAGTAGAGCTGAGTGTTGGTTTGCACATAAAATGTATGTGATGTTATCTCTGCAGACAGGTAAGATCAATGAATTTGCTCCTGTGTATCAGGCACATTTGGTGCTGTTCCTATCTCCCCTGGATGGAGTAGACAGGTGCCCATTCTGTAGCTTGCGTGTATTTGGCCATCAACAACTACATAACTCTGCACTAGGCTGAGGTAGGTGAGAAATGCTGACACGTGATTTGGAGAGGTCTGCAGTGGATGCCTAACTCTTCTGTGAGGATAACAATGCTTCAGGCCAAGTTTGTGATGCCATATATACCTCAACGCTCACTGTGGAACCAGACTGAGGTTTAATCTTCCCTAAGCTCTCCCCTGTGCCTGACTTTCTATCTTGCAACCGGCCCTGACCAGTTAGTAGCTTCTAAATCTTTGTTTCAGGCTCTGCAGCAAGGAACTTGACGGAGAGCTTAGAAAGTGTCCCTAGAAGGCATCTGCTCAAAAATTTTCATTCATTCTCTTTTCTCTCACCCTCGCCTCCAGCAACCATTTCTAAGTACTAGGTTTGTTATGCCAGTGAGACAGTTGCTCTAAGCTAATAGTGAGTTTAAAAAGTTCTTTTAAAAATAGGAATGGAAGGCAACAAATTCTATGAAATCATTTCCCATGCAACTAAGAAAATATGTGTCTTCAGTAAAAAGAAAAACTAAGAAAAAAATCATCCAGTGTTTCAAAGAAGAGGAGACTTACATGACCATTATGTACATGAAAAGTTAGTCTCAATAGGGAAAAATGAGATTTTTGAACTATAAAGTCAAAATTAAAACATCCGGTAATATTTATGTTGGCAAAAATATGAAGCAGCACAAACATCATCCTCCCTGACAGGAAGGTTCAACAGTGTTGTCGTTTTAGGTAGAACTTACACTATGTCATTGAAACAAGAATATGCATATTATATAATTTGTTATAGATGTTAAATTATATGTCCTTATAATTTGTTCTAATATGTTAAAATATGTAAATTTCTTATATTTGTGGAGTGAGTACAAGAAACCTCAGAAATGGATGAATTAGAATGATACCTTACCATTACCATGACAAATATGCATAATATCTCATATACAAGTCACAGAGGAATACCATTAGTTATTTTCCAGTTCAAAAATGTATATGCATTTTATGATCCCATTTTTATAAATGCTGTAAAGTTATTTAATATAGACTTTAAGGTAACCTTTCACCTCACAAGACACTAACTTGGAAATGTAGGAAGACATACCAGATCAGAGTCGGAGGTTTCAATTGTGGTGAATATGTTACTTTAACATTTATATAACTTGGCTTATTTGTTTAAAATATTATAACCTGATGCAAATCCAAGGAAATATTAAAAAGCATCTGCATCATTAGAATACAACATTTGGTAATTTTTTATATATATATTTTATTTATTCATTTTCAAGCAGAGAGAGAGAGAGAGAGAGAGAGAGAGAGAGAGAGAGCACCAGGGCTACCACCTTGTGGGTCTGGCTTATGTGGGTCCTGGGGAATTGAACCTGGGGTCTTAGGCACTGGAGGCAAGTGCCTTAACCGCTGAGCCATCTCTCCAGCCCTGCATTTGGTAATTTTTAAAGCTTCGTACTTGCTACTTTTTTGGTGCTATGAAAAAACACCACACAGAGGCAATTTAAGGATGGACTCATAGTTCGAGGTGACTGCCCATCATGGTGGGGAAGGCATGGTGGCAGGAGCCTCAACCAGCTATTGACATTGTGTCCACAGTTAGGAGCAGAGAGATGAATGCTGGTGCCCAGCTGGTTTCTCCTCTTTATTTAGTCTGGGACTCTGGCCCACTGGGTGGTGTCATATAAAATTAGGGTGGGTCTTCTCAAACCTCAGTTAACCTGATCTTGACTCTCTCTCACAGATATGTTCAGATGTGTGTCTCCTTGGCGATTCCAGGTTCTCTCAAGTTGAAAATCAGTATTAACCTTGACAAGTCTTTTCTGAATGTTTAATTGAAAAAACAGAAGGAAGTTTCTGAGAACTGTTTTAGAATGGCAAACAGAGATATATATGTGCTTGGTTATGACACACACCTTATTTTATGTTTGTCTTTACTTATTCCTTCACCTTACCATTATCTCTTCAAATCTTAGACATCTCTGAAATCCTGACTCTTCCATGGAATCTTCTGAATAATCAGTCAACTTTGATCCCACTATGAGAGCCATAGTAGCATTTGTTCTATTTGAACAATGTCATGATCATGATATTTAAAACACACACACACACACACACACACACACACACACACACACACACACACACACACACAAAAGCAGAGAGAGAGGCAAACAGAGAGAATGGGTGCACCAGGGCCTTGAGCCACTGCAAAGGAACTCCAAATGCATCCATCACTTTGTGCATCTGGCTTTATGTCGGAACTGAGGAATCAAACCTGATTGTCAGGCTTTGCAGGCAAGCACCTCAACTGCTGAGCCATCTCTCCAGCCTGAATATGATAAATTTTGTATTTTATAGTACTGTGTTAATTTTAGTATACTAATTTAGATACTAATTTTATTAGATAATATCTCTTATTTTATAGAGATGTCTGTAACTTTTCTACATTTTATAAAATTATCTTCTAAATATACTTCTAAACTTACAAGTGATGTCCAATACAAATGCATTGAAAATAACATTTAGTAATTATAATTACTTAAGTCAGCATTACAAAATTCCCTGAAACAAAGACATGGGTTTATCTGAGGTCCCTCATCTTGGTTGAATTAAATGGCAGCATGTGTGGTTCATTTTTATATTTACTTTAATAATGATTAAACACCAGTTATTCCATTTGAAATGAGAGGTGGCATATATCTACATATTTCTCTTGCATTTACAATTGATTGTTTCTTGACTAAAAACAGACTCAGTGTCCACCAAAGACTTCCAAGGCTGTGTCTGACATAAAAGGCCATTGGTTGTTTAGCTTCTAAATTGAATCTGTGACATGTTCAGAACAACCCTATGTGAATGACACATAGGGTTGGTATGTGTCATAAACTTGCCCTAAAAAAATCTGGGAAATGTGACTATCTATAGTCATCTTATATGTTAAATCTGATTTTTTCCATTCTATTGACTTTTCTTCAGTTGAGTCAGTTATATTACTAAATAATAATTTTTGATAACCTCTTTCCCAAAGACACACTTTTATTTTCAATTATGACCTTCAGTACTAATGACTTTTTGACCTCTCAAGTAGCTTTTGGATAATCGACAAGTGATCTTTACTGACATCATGACGATAATGGGACCACTTTTACTGCCTCTAGTTACTAAGAAGGATCTGTAGCATCAAGTGTAAAGCCTTGGATAAAAGCCACAAGAACTTACGTGAGAACCAGGGCTTCTAACTCGTAGATTAGAATCTTTTGCACACTAATACTACTTCCCATGTGTCAGAAACATCACTCAGAGAACAGGAAGAATTATAAAGTATTTCAAGATCAGCATGTTTGATGTTTTGAGCGAAGTAATTTCTTTTTGCAAAGGAGAGTATGTATCCTGAGTAGAGTGGGCTGTTCAGTACCAGCCCTGGCCTTCATTCACTAGACAGCCATAGTGCCTTGAAGTCTACCCAGACACAGCCAGATGGGTCCCTAAAGGACAAATTACCATTTGTTTGAAAACCCCTTCCTTAAATGCTCATTAACTCTGAGTATGGATAAAGATTACATATCCTGACCCTATCTATCTATCTATCTATCTATCTATCTATCTATCTATCTATCTATCTATCTATCTATCATCTATCTATCATCTCTCTCTCATCTATTTATCCATCTAATCTGTCTATCTATCTATCTGTAGTAGATTGAATAGATGTCCCCCAATAGAATCAAGAGTTTACTAAACCTTGTGAATTGTCTCTAGCCTTCTGGCTGGTGGAGGTGTCACTTTGGTCTGGCCTCCTGGGGTCTGGCGCTAAGGTATTTCTAAATTGGATGTAAAATTCCAGTGATACATATGCAAAGAGCAGCTAGAGCTTCAGTCTGGCAGTCCTGTTGATTGTGAGTTACAGTGTGCTTGCTTGCTTTGGAGGTGCTGGGTCTCTGTCTCTCTGCTTGAATCTATAAAATTGGGGCCAGTCTTTTACTTCTCTATTAAACTTCACTTGCATATGTTACTTTAATAAATACTTTCCTCCCCAAACTGTGCCTGGTTTGGAGATTCATCCCAGCAGTGTGTGGCTCACTATGACAGATTTGGTACCAGAAGTGGGGTGATTTTGCTGAGATGAATCTGGCCATGTGGATTTTGGTCATCTGAAATTTGTTTGCTGGAGGAATGGACATGGACTTGGTACTTGCAAATGAAGATACCTTACAGAGTGGTAAGCCATGATTTATGGGCTATTCTGGTAAGAATTTGGAAATGCTAAGTGTAGAGAAAATTTCATTTGGAAGCTTGGCTTATGAACTTTCTCTGCAGAAAACTTTAATAGAGCTGTGTGCCTGGGCCAAGGGTTGGATGCATCCTACTGTCCATGCCCAGAGAATTTGACCAAGGTTGAATTTAAGAAATCGACTGTTATACTTGGCTATTGATATGGAACTGAGAATTTAATATTTAAAGTTGGAAAAACCTCAAAGTGAGTTTAACTTACTGGCACAGAGACTGGCTTTTGATTATGGTCCAACTGCTTTACATTGAAACAATGAAGAGATGCTTGAGGTGTTCCCACCCCGGAAGGACAGAAACATGGACTGTGCAAACTCTTTGGAAAGGAGACAACTGAAAGGAATCTTCTATTCAAGGTCATGGTTCTTTTTGTCCCTGGATTAATAAAAAGGCTGTGTCCTGAATACCTGGTATTGCTTTTGAAAGCATGAGGAATGCATGCGTGGAGAGGGTCATGAAGTGCACACAGTTCCAGGAGCTGCTGCTGAAATGCGGTATATGGAACAGGGTGTGAAGTCCTGGATTGGACAGTGAAGCCATTGAAAGATGGACCGTAGTTTACAATGGAGACCCCAAAGACATTTTGGATTTACCAGGACCATGCAAGGGTTACCATGGAGAGCTGTTGGCTTGCAATGGAAGTTTTCCCAGATACTCAGCTAAGCTAGAGGGACAAAATTGAAAAATACAGAGACTGTCAGTCACTGATTGTGCTATGGGACTTGAACTTTAGATATGGATGTTTGCTGATGGATGTTGAGTTTGCATTGGCCCAGTCTTTCCTTGTTATGCCTCATAGCAGTTGGAAATGTTTACTCTGTGTCATTATATGATAAAAGTTTGTAACTTGTTTTGATTTTACCGAACTTAAAGTTAAAAGACAATCTTAACTTTCAGATATGACTTGGAACTTTGGAATAGCCTTAAAGTTGGTAAAGACTAAGGGACCTTTAAAGTTGGACTAAACATAATATAAATGGTTATAAATCTGTTGGGGGCCAGGGATGGATTGTGGTAGATGTATCCTAATAAAATCAAAAGTTTATTAAAGCTTGTGAATTATCTCCAGCCTTCTGGCTGGAGGTGTCATTTTGGCCTGGCCTCCTGGGGTTTGGCCCTAAGGTATTTGCATATTGAATGTAAAATTCCAGCAATACATATGCAAAGAGCAGCTGGAGCTCAAGTCTGGTAGTCCTGCTGTTTGAGAGTTATAGTGTGCTTGCTTGCTTTGAAGGTGCTGGGTCTCTATCTGCTTGAATCTATAAAAGTGGGGCCAGCCTTTTTCTTCATTTTAAACTTCCCCTGGATATGTTACTTTAATAAATATTTTCCTCCTAAACCGTGCCTGGTTTGGAGATTCATCCTAGCAGCCTGTGGCTGACTACAACACTATCTATCCATCTAATCTAGTTATTATCTATCTCATCATCTATCTATCCTGTATCTATGTCATCTATCTGTATCTATTTTATCATCTATCATCTATTATCTATTTATCATCTACTTACATCTATCTCTATTATCTATCTGATCACAAGGATAAGGGTGGTAGCTTGTGAATACACGATGTCAGAAACAGAATTTATTGAATAACAATAAATTAATAATCATTTCAATTTATTGACTTTACTTCAGCAAGTGCTATTGATTTACTTGGTATGCATGGCCACTGGAAAACATATGTTCTTTTATTTCAGTATTAATTACCTATCTTAACTCTCAAATGCACACACACACACACACACACACACACACACACACACACACACAAACACATCAGAATGGACAAGAAAGTATTAAATAGGCTGCAGCATTCAAAAGGCTGTCCTGAAGACAAAGGCAGTATGATGTAGACTCAAAGAAAAGTCTTTTTAGGTAGAGTTCTTCAAGGAACAAAGGTGCCAAGTATTGGTTCAGGTGGAGGGCAGTTGTGTCAGTTTCCTATGCTGTAGAAACTATGCCTGAGTGAGTCTTGGCACACAAGCAGACTTCCGCTGTGTCAGCTGACCTGGATGAGTCTCATGATGAGTGACTGAGTGAGGGGTCAATGTGCATGTCATGCTTCAGTCTTGGGGTGCTCCTTCTCTTATGGTCCAGGTGAGTGAGGGGGTTATATCTGGTGTCATTGATAAGGTTATGTGTCTGGTGTTTCTGATTTTCTTAGATCACAAATTATTTATTGGCACACATAATTTATTAGTTTATTCCTCCTTGTGTGCTAGAAGATGGTGGTTATTTACTTATATAAACAACATGTAGAGTCATTCTAATTGTCCTTTGTACTCAAAATGAAGACTAACTCAGGTCAAAACTGTTGATTTAGAAAATTGAGTAACTCAAGGTGAGGCACTGTCTAAAAACTGATGTGTCTAAAAAAAAAAAAAAAGACTGATGAATCCAGAGTGGTTTCAGCTTGGTCTCCTAGGTGATTTATTTTGGACCACCAATGTGCTAAGGATGCACTAAATGTATTAAGTAAATTTTTGCACTTACAAGGGAAGTATAATTGGAGAAAATGGGTGATAGCCCATGTAGAAATGTTTGGATTGTTTTTTATTTATTCCACCTTCATTTAGAAATATCTGCCTTGCTTACTTTATGGTATTATGTGGCTATCACCAACAAATCACTACTATGGAAACCTACTCTGTTTATACTTTCTCCCACAGTTTTATCACTCACTGTTGCTTTTTTTTAAAACAAATAAAACAGAGTGAGAATTTTTTTCTAGATGAAGAAATTTAAGATTAAAGATGTATGATTTTTTTCATAATGCTAACTTTCTGGACTTAAAGATGTTTTATATAATCATAGATGTTATGATTTTTAGTATAAAATGACCTGCATAGACACATGTTTCAAAATTGGTTCTGAGCTGGTGGTGCTGTTTTGGGAAGGTTATGGAACTTTTAGGAGGTGGAGCCTTTCAGAGGACATGGGTTACTGGGGGTCAGTATATTGATCTTTTATAGTCCCACTTCCTGTAAGGTTACTAACTTTCTGCCTGTGGCTGAAATGTGACAGGCTGAACTGCCATGCCTTCCCTGCCATGATGGACTATATCCTCTGGAAATGTAAACTAAAATAAATCAGTTCCTTCCTTAAAATAAAAGATGTCCTATGCTTTTTCCCAAGGCCACATTAGAGCAGGTGGTTTGTGGGCAGGTTGGTGATAAACTCAGAGTGTTGTCTTCTATGTTGTGCTTCTTGAATCCTGTGGAGTTCTGAACAAGAGACAGCTGCCTTCCCTTCAGGGTCCCTCTGTGTAGGTAGCAAACATTTGCTCCTCTAATTTTTAGGATGGAATTTAAAAGCCCTGAGAAGACCCTGTCTTGTTGAGGCTACTTAATCCTAGAATATATGTTATTTATATCAGGAACTTTGGGGTGACATTTAAACGGTGTTCATGGGGAGGTGAATACATTAAAACCTACTACCAAGCATTAAGGATTAGCAACAGTTAAAAAAAACAATCCCTTTTGCCAGGCTCCACTTATTTATCCTTGACACCACCTGAACTTTCTTGATATTGCTTTCTGTGGCGGTTTGCATATAAATGCCCTTAGACCTTCACTAGTTTTCATTAAGGTTTCTATTCCAGCTGGAGGAGGTATGTCACTGTGGGTGAATCTTAAGCCGGCCCTAAAGTGTTCAGAAATCAGCTCATGCTTGTTGGTGCTGGCTGTTGTCTCTCTGCTGTGGATGTGTGATGAAAGGAGTCAGCTTCTTCCACCATGATGAAACTTCCCTTAGATTCAGTAAGCCTGAAATAAACCCCTTTATTCCATAAGCTGCTTCTGATTGGGGTTCCCAGCAATGAGATGGTAACTGCAGAACCCTCATAAATCCATCATGAAATCATGACCTGAGTGATGAACCATTTTGAGGAAGCACAGACATTTATTTTTATTTTTTATTTTTATTTTTTTCAGACATTTATATCTTAATCTTCGGTTCTGTTTTAATCTTGAGCAACATCATTTTTTTTTTTCACCTGGAAAAAAAAGCCCTTTATACAGTCTTTTTACTTTGTTTAGTCATAACTATGGTTTTGGTGTTCAAAGTTTTCTTGTGAGAACATTGTGCTTTCTCACATCCTTGGCTAGATCTAACCTTGCTTCAGCCAGTGAAATATGGGAAGTCGCATGAACCAGTTCTGGGCAGAAGCTTCACAATCACTGTGTGGTTCTGCTATGTTATTCTCTCTGTCTCTAGTCCTTCAGGGATGCTATGGAAGCTCTTTATGGAAAGAAGAAAATGAGAATGTCAATAACAGCCCACCATGAAGGGGATTGAACACGGGTGAGAAATAAACCTTTATTTTTATAAACCACTGAGGTATGTTGGGTTTATTTGTTATTGTTGCATAGTTGCTACAGTGCTGACTCATACAGTAAGTTACACCTATGCCTTTTTAAATCAATCATAAAATGAACAATCACTTCTTATTTTGTAACCTTAGAATAAGCCCACTGCACAATGCTCTACTATTATTAATGATCATTGACTCTGGCTATTCATTAAGAAGTCTTGTCTGTTGTGTTTCATATGTATAGCTAGGTGTCATAGTCAGTCACACTTTACTGGGATGTGTGGTACTCTGCAAGGAGGCAGGGAGGAGGATAGGGTTTTGCTGAGTCTGGCAGGCTTCCGGGACTTTCTCCTTCTGTTAAGGAAGTTGAGGTACTCTGAGGACCTTGATAAGTCTCAGTGAATCCTGGACACTCCAGCCCCCAGGCAGGCCACAGCTGTGCCCTGAGATAAGCAGGAAATTCAAGGCCTAAACTTAGTCCAGCTGCAATAACAGACCTAAACAATAAGGTTACATTTCATCTGCTGACTTCACCATTTTATATGTCATGTAGCCCCTCAATTTATCTATGCAAAATAGGTATTAAAAGGTTATTGGCCCCTACCAATCAACTCATGAGACATCCACAGATCCTGCCCCTACCAATCTCCTTGCTGCCTATGCCCCTACCTCTGCATTCTCCCCTATATAAACAACTTTATCAGTTGTTTATAGTAATATACAATATAATAAACAAGAACTATGTAAGGCTGCCTTCTTGTAAACATCCTCAGAGACCTTCCCAAGATAATTAAAAAGATCAATTTGACAACAAAACCTAACCATCACACCAGGCTATCCCGAGAATCTATTTAATTAGAGTAGTAAGGATGTAAATTCCAGACATCACTATCATCCATGTTCCGTGGAAATAGTTGTGATAGTTATAGTTCTACAGAAAAAAGAAAATGATTTTTCACAGATAAATGCCATCCTTGAAGTAGGCCATCTACTTGACAACCAAGAGGCGAGTGGAAAACTTCCAAATAAAAAGAAAAGTAAAGGACACTCTATAATGGAGTGAATTTCACAGTTAGAAAAGAGCTGAAAAAAGTCAGACACATGGCAAGGATTAAGGAGATTGATGGGGTCAGGGAAATAGGAAATAGCACCTCTCATTCAACCATCACAGTAAGGCTGGAATCTACTCAGAGAAAATTAGTAGCACAAGACAGAGAGTTGAATTTCTAGTGTTCAGTATCTGCTATTTTATTAGTATTGTTTTAGATAAACTAAGCATGCAATGAAATTTTATTTTTTGTATGTGGCGCTTAGATTATAAAATATCTCCCATTGACTTCATGTATTGAAAGGTTGGTACTCATTTGGTAGTGCTGTTTAGGGAGTGTTTGTAGATCCTTTGGGGGGGGGTGTGGAGCCTTGCTAGAGGAGGCATTTCAGTGGTTTGGGTCTTGAAATTTTTATGATCTAGCCCTATTTGCTCACTTAACTTACTCTCCCTACTTCTTTACCACTGCTATGAAGATGTGACACCTGGTGTCTGCTCCTGCCATGCTTTCCTCACCAAGATGAGGCTTCCCCCTGAAACTGTAAGCTGGGAATAAATCATCTTCTTCCATTATCTGCTTCTGTTTGGGTATTTTCTCCCAGCAATGAGAAAGTAACTGCTACATTGTGATTTTCAATATTCACAGAAGTGCCAGGGAATAGATGAATGGGGCATTTCACCTAACAGTTTTCTCTGAATATTATTATATTTGTAAATGGTTATACAAATGCACTAGCATTAACTTCACTAGTTTATGAAAGAAAGGCACTAACATATTTTGGCATATTTTTGTGTATAAAATTCAACCACTATCTTTAGGAAGATAATTATTGAATTGGTGAGGTAAGGTAATGCTAGCAATTGAAGTGTATGTTTATTTTTAAGTAAATTATATTCATGAACTCATCTGTGTTAGTTACTTTTCTCATTGCTGTGACAGAAGGCCTGACAAAAGCAACTTAAGGAAAAGTTTATTTTTGCCTCACAGTTTGAGGGTGGGATGATATGGCAGAGAGTGACTCTATGTATGTATGAGCTGCTTGTCATATTATATCCATAGTCAAGGAAATGAATGCTGGTACTAAGCTTTCTTTTTTTCTTGTGATTCAGCCTTGGATCCCAACCCATGGAATAATGCTTCCCAAATTTGATGTGGGTCTTATGTCTTCAGTTAAGCCTCTAGAAATTCCGTCATGGACATATCCAGAGGTATGTCTCCTAGGTGATTCTAAAACCTGTCAAGTTGCCAGTGACACCATCCATCCATCCATCCATCCATTCCTCTCCCCATACATCTCTTTTTCCACATTTATGGAACATTTAATATACATTAATTTGATTCTTTCATTCATTGTTTCTTGAAGGCAGAGCACATTTCCAGAACTAGTACATGGTTTGAAAAGTCCCACTGTATACTTACTCCATGAGATATTTAGAAAATCAAATGAGCCAAAATAGATGGAAAAGCTGTATGTATGCCTTGACATGCTATTAAGATATGAAGGATTATTATTATCCAATCTTTAATATCACTGCTTTGTAATCCAATGATCTGTTATTCTTCAACCTGTCGACAGTCACAAATATTTCCCAGTACTCCACAGGCCTGCAATTAAGAAACTGGAAACATTCATAAATATACAAGTTGACTAATTAGTCCCTAATTAGCTAACAGATTGAGTATCATAATCACTCTAAGATATATTGGTTAATGTCATAGAAGGGAAAGAAGACTTTGGATACATTATATTATGTCAAAATTTGCATAAATATTTCATTAACATATTAAATGAGTCTTGCTCATATGAGCCGTGGACAACCAGGCAGTCAGTAGCATTTATGAGATCTTGCTGTTCTTTGGCACTTTGGACGTCAAATTAACAGATAATCTTTTAACTCATTTGAGGGAAAAAAAAACAAACTGGAAGATCTCTTTTGATCACTTAACAAAGAAATAGAACGGTTTTTGCAGCATTAATTTGAAAGCTATAGTACAGACAGGTGGGCAAAATGCATGACTTCTGTTTCACTGCAAATGTTGGAATAGCCCCAAGAACCAAATAAGAGTTCTGATGTTATCTTCACATTTATTATATAATTATGAAATTTGAAATTCTTGCATTTGCTTTTTTTAAATAAATCCATGTTCTCTGTGGCTTCCCAAACAATAGTAGGGAATGTCACACATGAGTCTACCTTGTTGGAGAACACACATATTCACTGCCTTCCGTCTCTCAAGCTTCTCCATATAGTCAATATTGTGAGAGTTTAGATGATAAGTTTCCCTAAAGACTCTTGGGCTGAAGGCTTTGTTTCTAGCTGGTGAATCTGTTCATTGAGAGGTGACTGGATCATCAGGGTGTTGACTTCATCTTGATTAATTTATCTGATGAATTTATAACCTGATAGCTCTATTGGTAGGTGCCAGATACCTTTGAAGGTGAGCCCTTAATAGAAGAAGTGGGTCATTAGGAACATGGCTTTGGAATACCTCATCTTTGACCACATTCTATGCCCTTCTATTTCCAGACTGCTCTGAGGTTTGCTACTGCTATCATCACATTCTGCCTTGCTTTACAACAAAAACAATGAGTTCATCTGTTCTTGGACTGAACCTTTTGAACCTGTGAGCCAAAATCAATGTCTCTTGTGGTTTGATGAAAGATATCCTCCTCTTCCCCCATCCCTCAGCCACAGGCCCATGAGTTAATGCTATGTGCCCAGCTGATGACCCTTCTTTGAGAAGTGGTGGAAATGTTAGGAGGTGGGGTCTAACTGGTGGACATGGCTCACCTTGGTTATGCCCTTTGCAGGTTGTGCCTGGCCCCAGTCCCTTTCTCTGTCCACCCTTTGGCAGGTAGACTTTCTGTGACTGCCATGATGATGGTAAGACCATTGGCCTAGACTCCACTGAATCACTAACACCAAGAGCCAAAATAAAACAGTTCTTCCCTTTAAGTTGCTTTTGTTAGGTATTTTGTCACAGCAACAAGAAGCTGACTAATACAGATATGTTTACATTATTTTCTTACAGTTTAGAGATCATTTAACTAGATTACCAAATCTGGCTTCATTCTCCATTTGTCCTGGGAAATTGTAGGTTGGATGAAGGCTTCAGAGGCAGTGCTGTTATTTGGTTGTTTCTCAATGTTTAAGGATGTTTTTCCTCCAGTTTGATGAATAGAATTGTACCTTTATAGTTTATTAAGTGTTTTCATACCCATTTACTCATCTTCTCTCAGCAGTCTCTTGAGGTAGAGGCTACTATTAAGCAAGTAAATGCCTCATTTAGGTAAATTTATGGATCTCCCCTTTATATATGTGCCTCTATGATTTGACTAGATAAAACAGAGCAACTGACATGGTCCACATAATGCCTCTATAGAGGGAGGTTGATGAATAGCAACACACACATGAAAGCTAACCCAACAATAACAAAAGTATAATTTTCAGAAGCAAACTCACTGTGCATGTTGCAGGTTGTACCACCATCAGAGAGAAATCCTCTGGGCTAAAGCCATGGGGTTGCAACTTTTGCCAAGTGCTATTCACATGAAACTTTGAGCACACAATGGCACTGCTCAGAGAGCATATTGTTCTGCCTTCTAGACCTCTGAACATGCTAATGTTGAAAGATAAGTTTTTCTTCAGCAATCAGAACCTTTGATGATAGCTACCACAAGGCTGTATCAGGACCTCCCACTTGCTCCTATCACTCACTATTATACTTGGGCAACACTTGGCAGATGCTTGTTCCTCTTCTTACCACTTCTGAGATTTAGGTGGCATTTCCCAGTTTGGCTCATTAGCTCAGCTGTATCAATTGAAAGTAGCTTGGGGGAAGTGTTCAGAGAATCTCACCTTCTTCCTAAGGCAAACAATACTCTATTTCTGAGGCTCACATGGCTAGCTTGTCTCTTTCTTCATACCTTCCTTTGATCTTTTCATAAATATCCTGTCTGTTATACTTGAATCAGAAATGTCTCCTCATAGGTTAATGTTAACTCATGTGAACGAATGCTTTCTCTCCAGCTAGAACTATTTTGGGAGGTTCCAGTGGCAAATCTTGTGAATGTGTCCCTGATTTCTTCCTCTCTGTCCCCTACCCGCTGGGGTACTTCCTCAATGTGCATTCTGGATCTGTCCATAGGATAGGGGGTTATGAACTGCATCCACATTCAGTATGATTTGGGTTTTAGGGGTTTTGTATATTGCCTTTATTATGTTGAGGTATAAGCCATCTATGCCCAGCCTTTCCAGCATTTTGAACATGAAGCGGTGTTGAATTTTGTCAAAGGCCTTCTCTGCATTGATTGAGATAGATGACCATGTGGTTTTTGCAGTTGAATTTATTAATGTGTTGAATTACATTAATAAATTTCTGTATGTTGAACCATCCCTGCATTCCTGGGATGAAGCCAATTTGGTCTAAGTGGATAATATCTTTGATGTGTTGTTGTATCCGATTTGAGAGGATTTTGTTCAGAAATTTTGCATCTAAGTTCATCAGGGATATACAGTTGTAGCTTTCCTTTCTTGTTGTGTCTTTGTCTGGTTTTGGGATTAGGGTGATACTAGCTACATAGAAGGAGTTTGGAAGCTTCCCCTCTTTTTCTATGCCTTGAAAAAGCTTCAGAAGGAAGGGTTTCAGTTCTATGATGAAGGTTTTGAAGAATTCAGCTGAGAATCCATCTGTTCCTGGGCTTATCCTTTTTTTTTAATATTTTATTTATTCATTTTCAAGCAGAGAGAGAGAGAGAGAGAGAGAGAGAGAGAGAGAGAGAGAGAGAGAGAGAGAGCGCACCAGGGCCACCACCTTGTGGGTCTGGCTTATGTGGGTCCTGGGGAATTGAACCTGGGGCCTTAGGCACTGGAGGCAAGTGCCTTAACCTCTGAGCCATCTCTCCAGCCCAAGGGCTTATCCTTTTGGGGAGGATCTTGATTACATTTTTGAGCTCTGTGGATGTGATGGGTTTCTTAAGGAGCTTTATCTCCTCTGGGTTAAGCTTTGATAGTTGGTAATGTCCAGAAATTCATCCATTTCTTTCCAGTTCTCCAATTTTTTGGAGTAGAGCTTTTGGAAGTATGGCCTTACAATACTTCCCATTTCATTGGTGTCTATTGTGACTTTTCCCTTTTCATTTCTGATTTTGTTGATTTGGGTGGGTCTCCTCTCTTTTTTGTTTAATTAGATTGTCCAGGGGTTTGTCAATCATATTTATTTTTTTTCAAAGACCCAACTCTTTGTTTTATCTTTTAAAAAATTGTTTTCTTCATTTCTAATTCATTAATCTCAGCTCTGATCCTAATTATTTCTTTCCTCCTTGAGCTCCTAGGGTTGAATTGTTCTATTTTTTCCAATGCCTTTAGTTGGGTGGTTAGGTGATTGATTTGAGATCTCTCTGTCTTTGTCATGAAGGCATTTAGCACTATGAATTTCTCTCTTAGGACTGCCTTCATAGTGTCCCATAGGTTTCAGTATGTTTTGTTTTCATTATCATTTACTTCTAGATAGTTTTAGATTTCCTTTTTGATTTCCTGAATGACCCATTCATTGTATTGAATGTATTGTTTATATGCCAGTAGTTGGTATAGTTTCTGCTGCCCCTCCCATTATTAATTTCTAATTTTATTGCATTGTGGTCTGATATGATGCAGGGGCTATGTTGATCTTCCTGAATTAATTGAGGGATTCTTTATGACCTAATATCTGGTCTATTTTTGACAAGGTTCTATGGGCTGTTGAGAAGAATGTATATCCTGTGTCCTTGGGATGAAATGTTCTGTATAAATCTGTCAGATCTAGTTGGTCTATGGTGTTGTTAAGCTCTGTTATTTCCCCGCTGACCTGTTTGGCTGCTCTATCTAGAGATGATAGTGGTGTATTAAAGACTCTTACTATGATGGAATTAGAGTCTATTCTATTGTGTTTTTGAGTAAATTTTGCTTTATGAACTGTGGTGCACATGAACTTTGTGCATACATATTTATGTTAGTGATATCCTCTTGTTGGATCATTCACTTGATGAGTAAGAAGTGACATTCATTGTCCTTTTTAATTGATTTTGGTTTAAAGTCTATTTTGTCAGATATTAGTGTAGGCACTCCTGCTTGCTTTTTATTTCCATTTGCTTGAAAAACTGTTTTCCATCCTTTCACCCTGAGATTTCTCTCTTTAGAATTGAGGTGCATTTCTTGAAGTCAGCAGATAGGAGAGTCCATTTTTCTGATCTACCCTGCTAATCTGTGCCTTTTTATAGGGGAGTTAAGTCCATTTATATTCATAGTTATAACTTTGAGGTTTGCCTTAAGCCCTGCCATGTTGGAGGGTTATGGGGATTGATGCCTCTTGTGTTATTGTTGACCCAACAATTATGATTACCATGATTGTTCTCTATTAGATTCCAGATTTATGTTGCTTGTCTCTTCTGTGTGTGTTATCTCCCTTAGTATTCCCTGTAAGTTTAGCTTTGCATTAATATAATCATAGAACTGGCTTTTCTCATGGAACACTTTCAATTCTCCATCTATTATGAATGACAGCTTTGCTTGGTACAGTAGTCTAGATTGGAATCCATAGTTTTTTAGGCCTAAAAGAGCATTGTCACATGCCCTTCTGGCCTTCATGGTT
The DNA here is from genome assembly GCA_004024765.1 of Zapus hudsonius. Lineage (NCBI taxonomy): Eukaryota > Metazoa > Chordata > Mammalia > Rodentia > Dipodidae > Zapus > Zapus hudsonius. The sequence goes on along the minus strand of PVHP010013991.1, from coordinate 18,000 downwards.
TCTGCTGAGAATTCTGATGTAAGTCTGATGGGTTTGCCTTTGTATATGATACACTGTTTCTCTCTTGCTGCCTTGAGTACTCTCTTCTTACTTTCTATGCTAAGCATTTTAACCAAGATATGTCTTGGAGAGTTCCTTCTTTGGTCTTGTCTGTTTGGATTTCTGTGGGCTTCTCCTATCTGTAGCAGTCTTTCTCTTGTAAGATAAGGGAAATTGTCTTGTGTAATTTTGTTGAAAATATTTTCTATGCCTTTGGCCTGGGTTTCTTCCCCCTCTGGAATGACCATTATTCTGAGATTTGATCTCTTCATGGTATCCCACAGACCCCTCATAATTTGCTCACATGATTATTTGAATTTTTTGAAGCCTATGGAGTCACTAGTATTTTTTCTATCTTGTCTTTGAGGTCAGAGGTCTGTTCTCCAGGTTATCAACTTTGTCTATCTGTGTTTTCTCCATTTTTTTTTTTTTTTGAGTATGGTGGTGAAGCTTGGGAGTTGATTCTTCACATTTTCACTTACATTGTGAATTTTTACTTCCATTACCATTAATAATCTGGATATAGAATCTGTGTAAAGATGTCATGAACATGTCATCTCCTCCTGGGCTTTCATCTGTGCTCTTTCTTTGATATTTTCATTGTTGACTTCCACAGTGGGGTTAGTCAAACTTGTTGTGGGGCTCTCTGACTGTGTGCTCTTCTTGCATTGTGATCTGCCCGTGTTCATGTGAGAGACAGCTTTTGCTCAGTCCCTCAGCAGAAATGGGGACTTCACATGAGATATCGGCAAGGACTGGAGGTTTTGACTTGTGCTCAGTTCCTCTGGTTTCAGGAAGTGTGGGGGTGTTCAAACCCTCAGCAGCTGTTTCAGGCTGGGGGCTGGACTTTGAATACAACCTACGGCCAGTGCGCAGGGTCATGAAGTCCAAGGGCTGGAGTGGAACCAAGGCCCAGCTCCCTTACCTGGCCTTCCCTAGGGTCAGGGTTCCGAACTTGCTAGTGTGCATGGCAGGTTTTTCGCAGGTCCCAAATCTTGACTCACCTGGGGTCAAGGGGTTAGTGGGCAGAGCTGTGAGTGCCCAGGGTGTTGTGGAGCAAAGTGGCTGCCAGGGTCAGTGGGTGTGTCATGGGGCACACAGGCTGTTGGTCAGCCAAGGCAAGGTTCCCTCCCCTGGCCTTGCCTAGTATGTGGGGTCAGAATGCATAAAGTTGCATGGGTGGTTGGCATAGGTCCCAAACCTTGCCTCACCTGGGGTCAAAGGGTTAGTAGGTGGAGCCACTGCTATGAAGGCTGTTGTGGAGCAAAGCAGCTGCTTGCTTACCTGGCCTGAAACCTGTGGTCAGTGGGCATCTTCATGGGGCACATGGGCTGGTGGGGAGCCAAGGCAAAGCTCCTCACCTGGCCTTTTCTAGGGTCTGGGATATGAATGCATAAAGGCTGCTTTTCTCCTTTTAAGATCTTATGTCAGTTACTTTGGGTCCAGCACTGAAAAAAAATTTCTTAAAATAATACTAACAGAGCTGGGAAGATTACACAGCAGGGAAGTGTGTACAGGGGGCATGCATTTTATACATATATGAATAACACACACGAATATCAATAGATGAACCACCTCCTTACTTACACCATGTTCTCACTTATTCATTCTTACATTGTTAGTAACTTTCCTTGGTGCTTAAGTGCCAGGCTCAGCCTCCTGGGGATGAATCTCTGGGCCTCCCAGAATCTCTCCTGGCAAGTGCTAGCCCTTATTACACGTGGTGCTACTTATGTGAGAATATTCCTTGTTGTCCAACTTATTCCTTTTGAGAGGTTGATCCATGCTTATATGTTCAACTGACTCTGATATTTCTCAAAGCATTGGTCAGAGATCAGAGCAGATTTTCAGCAAATATTTACTGCCTGTAGTAAATAGTGATTGACTTCTGTGAGTATTATTTTCAGTCCTAGCTAAGTAGTAGCTCTGGCATTGATTTGTCTGGATCATTGCTTTTTCATATACATTTTTATTTCTATATTTATTAAAAGAAGAAAAAGTTATGAATGACAATGAGAGAATAGTGTCATATACTTATTGTCAAAATTTGAACATAGGTACTGTATTTTTAAAAGACCTGCCTTAAGTCTTTAACAGAAGAAGAATTTAGCATGAACTTTTTTTCTTAGACTCCATTCTTTTTATGTGTCTCAGAAGTAAGTACCATTTTCAAACTTTTGTGTGCATATTTTATCTTTTCTTATATTTTGTCATATAATATATGCATAAACTGTATCTGTCAGGAGTCAACAAATCAGTGCCTATGGAGCAAATTTAGTCCATGACCTGTTCTGTAAAGATCACATGAAAAGAAGGGCTTTTATGCTTCAAAGATTTTAAATAAACCTGCCAACAAACAGAACTAATGTGTCAGAGATCATATAGGGTGCCAAAACATAAAATTTTAGATGTTTGTCCATTATAGTGAATGCTTGTCAACTCAATCTATAGTATGGTTTTTTAAGCTACAAAATGGTATCATATCCTGCAATCTTTATGACATTCACTTTAATTTTTAGTCCTATATTGTGTGTGTGTGTGTGTGTGTGTGTGTGTGTGTGTGTGCGCGCGCGTGTTAATGTGTGAATGCATGTGGAGGCCAGAAGACCTTGGATGTCATTTCTGAGATACTGACCACCTTACATTTTTGATAGATTCTCTCACTGGTCTAAAACTTAAACCAAGTATGGTGGACTGCCTGTCCAGTCAATACCAAGGGTTTGCCTGTCTGTCTCCACAGCCTCAGAACTGGGTTTACAATAAGCATATATCAACATGCCTGGCTTTTTACATGAGTTCTGTGGATTGAAGTCAGGCCCTAATGATTGCATGGGAAGCACTTTACCTACTGAGTGATCTCAGGACCCCTTATATTTCTTAAATCCTGTCCTTAAGGATATATTTATGTACATTAGTCTTTTATAGTGGCTCCATAGTGTTAGAATAGCAGATCTTTTCAAATTTACTCTCCAGTGGGATGGACAGTTAGACTGTCCATTTTCACTATGTTAAAAAAATTGGAAGACACATTGTTGTCTTGTGTCTACATGGAAATTTTTCAAGGGGTACATTCCTGGGAATGGAAGCAATGACTTGTCAGGAATATGCATTGTCAATGTTACTGGCCAAGACCAAACAATTCTTGACAGTAATTCTAAATATTTCAGCAGTTATTTTGAGATAAATTCTAAAGCCCCGTAAGCTTCAGCTCTCCTCCTGTACTAGAAAATGGGAAAGATAACACCAGCTTTAATGGCCTTCAGCATTCTACTGCCTCCTGTATCAGACAAAACATTGTGAGCAAAAGCCATTTAAAGAGCTATAAAGTGAGGATAAAATGACAGTGCTGTAACTTTAAGAGGCTCCTTGCAAGGATGTCCTTTGGGGAGTGGGGTTCCTGTTATCCTAAAAAGAAATGACAGAGACAGAAAGCTCTCTCCAAGGCATTTGTCAAGAGAATGCTGCGTAGCATCAGGCTTCAAAGCAATGTCTAGAGACAGGTGTTCTGCTGTGGTGAAGGACCACTTCCTTCTGAGTCCACAGCTCCCAGATCAGAGAGAATCCTTGATGTCAATGGTGACTTCACTGATGAAGAATTTATTGAGCACTAACCGTAACTTGCCATGAGTCACAGGCCTGGGCCAAGGCAGAGGAAATGGTAATTGTAGGGAAGATGATGGAATGGAATAAACTTGCTCTCCACTGGAAATAGTAGACTATAGTTGGTATGAAAATCTGTAAGTATAGAACAGTTTCAGGCTCCTTGCAATACAAATGACATAAAAAAAAACTGTTATACATGGTGTAAAAACACAGTGGGATGAACCCACATGACTGGGTTCAAACTCCTTTGGGCACAATTCTTTGTTGCTGGGAATACGTTTTTCACCTTCAAAATGAAAGGATTTGAGGAAACACTTTCCTTAGTAAATACAGGACCTTCCTCTTATTCTGAACTTCGTCTCTCTGCTGCAGCTTGGTGTCCATCACATCTCACTTGGACTATTGCAGCAGGCTTGGGGGTGGTTTCTCTGGTTCCAGGCTCAGCAGAGCTGTCAGGACATTTCTTTCAGCTGAACCTTTTAGATACACCTGTGTACAATTGAAATCTAATCATATGACATGGAAAATGTGGCTTATATCACTCCTTGGCCTTCCTCATTCAAACCTACCACTTCCCAAACTCATGTGCTGTTTGTGGGTCCCAGAAGGTACTGTACTGTTCAGGACTTTCTTGTCTCCCCTCAAACATCCTTTGCAAGGAATTCAAGATCAGGCCAGGGATTATCTCACATGAGTTCTTGTAACCCAAGTAGCTGGGAGAACAGTGGTACTTAGTGACTCTGCAAAATACATTTGTGTGTGCATGTATGTGTGTGTGTACATGCATGTGTGTGCATGTGTGTGTGTTTGTGTGTGTGTATGAGAGAGAGAGAGAGAGAGAGAGAGAGAGAGAGAGAGAGAAAGGAGATGAAATTTGGGTTCCCATGTGGCACAGCATTTATGTGGAAGTCAGAGGATAAGTTCCAGTGTCACTCCTTGCCTTCTGCTTTGCTGGAGGCAGGGTCTTTCATTGTTCACTGCTGCATTTACCAGGCTTCCTGTCCTGTGAGCTTCTGTGTGATTCTCCTTCTCTTCTTGTCCTGGGATTACAGATGCTAGTGCTGCAGTATCCAGTATTATGTGGGATCTGGGCACCCTAACTCAGGTACACACGCTTGTGCACCGCGTCATCTCACTGATCCCAAAATAATTTTTATACATTCATGAAGGCATGACAGACTGTTTGTAATTGTGAAAGCACTCATCTTCTTAGACAGTTTGGCTCTTCTTGGAGCTTGGACTAGAGATGACACATATTTGTAAACAAGATGCTGTTTTAATGAACTCATCTGCGTTAGAAGCTGGCCCATATTTCAAAATGAACCTGGGGTTAGGAGAGGCTTTATGGAGAGACATGGGGAGAGCTGTTAGGACAGCTGGGATGCAGATGGAGAGACTGGTCAAGTAGGATCTAGAAGTTCAAGACATACACCAAAGAGTGAGTACCAGTAGTGGATGTCATGGTGTGGCTGTGATTATATCGCAGTTGGTGGGAAGAAGACCAAAATCAGGCATCTTGAAGACTATTCCCTAACAATCTGCCAAAACGTCATTAGGAAGGGTGCTTACCAGTGATTCCACCCTTGGGCTCAGCCTTCATCACTTTAAATGATAAAAGTGGGGAGAACTGCCCTTTTAACTCAGGAGTTGTGGGTGTCAGTGTCACTTGTACCAGTGACTGTCCCTGTGATGTCCACCATCTTACTGTGGACCTCAGCTCTGTCATCGTTTTAGTCAAATGGGGGAAGGAATAGGTAAGAATTGAACAAGGCCTATCTTCCTTATCCTATTTTCTTGGCAGACATCACTAATTGATGTTGACCTTGACTTATGGAATTCTTCCAAAAAGCAAGTAGCAATTGATCAAAAATGGCTCTTGAGATCATCCTGTTTTGAGATTTGATCCAACTCTGGCAATCTACAAATCCCATGAAAAAACAAGAGAAGCACCTGACATATCGTGATTTCTCTGATTCTCCCTACTTCTGATTGCCACTCAAGTGCCAGTCCAGAGGGGCTGAGCAGAGGCTGCTGGTCCCACTGCCAGGGACCTGTGGCGAGCTTTGTCTTAGTCAAGATTCCTGATCTGGCTTCTGTTGACATACAGCACAGATTGTGGATTGGGAAAGTTTCTCAACAGGCAACAGATGTAAAAACACCAAGTGGTTGAATATCCAACCAACCAACCAAATAAATCCAAACCACCCAAGCTGCAGTCTGTATTTTCTTCAAAAGAGACACAACCAAAATTTTGGTATTTTCACAAGTGTCAGCATGGGAAATGAAAGGTTACGTACCAGTTTGACAAGTAGTAATAGGAAGTAATGCAGGTGTTCATTTCAGGCTTATGCATTTGGTATATTTACTGACATCCACTCCGGGAAGTATTTATGCATCCGATCATGAAGAGTAGGAGAAACCAAGTGTAGGACAGTTTTCTTATTTAGAGTCATACTTTTCAGGGCAGTAATGCTTCTTAGGAGAGTGTTAAACAATTTTCTAGTACTTTCCAAATAATTAACTCTTGTTCCATCCAGGCAAAAAAGGTGGAGTGCAGAATGTGTGTCCATATTAGAGAAAATTAGTTTTCCATTTTTTTCTTAACAGTTCTGGGATTGTCATACATCGATATTTCTCCAAGTCTGGTCTGACCTAAACAGTTTTTTAAAAGATGCCAACATAGGTATCCTTTTCAGGAGAATAGGTTTATTATGATGTGGTTCAGTGTCTTTAGAAATGTGTCCATTTATACAAAGACATTGTGTCCCTAAGGGAATGCTCCTTGGCAAGAAAAAATATCTTTGCAGAAGTGATACAAAGTCATGCAACCATGAACAGCTAACATTCATCTATGCTAATTGCAAGGGATGGATGGCTTACAAAAGCCCTGATTCCCAGGGTTCCACCTGCTGAAGACTAAGGAGCTTTCCTTCCTTAATCTTAATTAAAAAATACCCTAGGCAATAGTGGGGGGGCATACACTCACATTTAAACCACCACAGTGACCCCTTAGAGTTGTCTGCAGTTGGAATCTGCAGAATGGACCTTCATGACCTGCATTCAGGCTTACTGAAATGGTCATTACTGTGGGGAAGACACCTCTCTTGAGCTGAAGCAGGCTTTAAGGGAGGCTGAAAGCTGAGGGTTGTCTGCACTGCTAAGAGTGCCTTAATCAGCAAAGGGGGAGCAGAACATCCTCCGCAGCCTAATAAAGGGAGTAGGTCCCCTCACCACATCATCCAGGGATTCTCCTGTCTCTGTGGTTTTGTAGTTCTAAAAAAAGTATTTCAATTAGCAAGGCTCATCAGTTACTGTTCGTGACACCTTTTATGTGTAAGGAAACTGAAGTGCAGAGAAGTTAATTTGTTCAAGGTCATACACAGCATAGTGAGAAGAATCGTTAATAGAATTCGGATCTCTTGCTCGTCCTTACCAGTCCACTATCCTTTTTCTTCCTTTTGAAAAATGACATTTAGGGCTGGAGAGATGGCTCAGCAGTTAAGGCACTTGCCTCCAGTGCCTAAGGCCCCGGGGTTCAATTCCCCAGGACCCACATAAGCCAGACCCACAAGGTGGTGGCCCTTGTTCTCTCTCTCTGTATCTGTCTACTTGAAAATGAATAAATATTAAAAAAAAAGAAAAATGACATTTATAGTGACGTTTACCCATGATTTGATCATTTAGATTTTCTCTTTCCCCCTCTCTCTCCCCTTCCTTCTTTCCTTCTTTTATTCCTTCTTTCTTTCCATCCTTTATCTTTCTTTCCCTTCCTTCTCTCCTCCCTTCCTTCCTCCCTCTTTTTCTCCTCTCCTTTTCCTTCTTTGATACTTTCTTTTTTCTTTCTAAATGGCTGTACGTCAGGGCCATCATTATACCGAGCCTTTGACTAATTTGAACCTAGCAGACCCCCTCCACTTCCTAATCATGTTTGGGTTAATGGTGATATTCTTCATTCTATTCCAATCCATAACAACTGAGTCATCCTAAATTCTTGTCATCTCTCTCCATACAGGATTTCAGACCTTTCTTCCTGCTCATCTCTCCCTCACTCTTGGTGTCTCCCGCTCACCTCTGCCTCACTCTCATTGCACTTTCTTATTTGGCACCTGTGGAGCTGAGTCCCTACCTCCAGATTCACCTCCTTTGGGTTCAGTTTTGCATGGCTAGGGAAATCTTTTCCAGGAAGGACCTGGGATTCTGGCTACTTCTTTGACAACATAGTAAACACAGGTGATTTTACCACATCAGCAAAGAAGGTGCTTGATTTCCAATCGAGTCATTTAACACCCACTCCTGCTATTCTCCATTTGCTTTCACCCAGAGAAAAATGACTTTTTCTTGCGAGATACGTTTACCTTAAAATTATAGTCTTTGTACATCTATTTGCATGTATGTATCTATGTTATAGGTCAATACGGTGTCTTTAACTTTAGATACCATGAACCTAGACAGGAATGGTGGCTCATGCCTGTAATCCTAGCACTTAGGAGACTGAGGTTGGAGGACCACTGTGGGTTCAAGGCCAGCCTATGCTCCAGAATGAGTTCCAGGTCAGCTTGCACTAGTGTGAGAACCTGCAATATAACCAACCAACCAACAAATAGCAAAAATTAAAATCTATTATCTTTTATTTAAGTGATGCCAGTAAGTCCTTGTCTAGGTGTTATGGGTGATGAGGTTACCTTACCTTCCAAAGGCTTCCTTAATGGGATGAGAAATATCGGTGTGATGATAGGAGACTCTTAAGTGTGAATCTTATTCTCTTATTCTGCCTCATAGAAGGTGACAACCTAAGGCCATCAAGAAAACTCAGGGCATTTTCTCCAGAAAGCTGACCCAGCCATTGAAATCATGTTTAATCTTTTCCAATGTTATTTCCCTCACTGGAAATCTTTAACAGTGAACACCTGCTTCATGAAGCTGATAAAAGGATTAGATGAGCAAATGTGTACAAGGCACAAGAACAGTGGCTGCATTTTAGTAAGTAAGCAATAAAGCTAAGTCCTTTTTCCTAGCAGGAATTTTACTTTGCAAATATTAGTTGTTATTCATACATATTTGATGTTGAGGAGCAGGACCATCCCCTCAGGCATGCTTTAACTAAAGCCCAACACATAAATAGGTCTTTATGGGCTTTCTGCTCAATTTAATAAGAGAGAATACAGAATAGGTCCCTAGAAATCTTTTCTTCATTTTTGCCCTGTTATAAAGTCATGTCTGATAGATCTGTTCATTTTAGAGCTATTAAGACTTACCACTAACATTGAAATATAAAGAGGAGGAAACTTTGCAATGGTTCCTATTGGTATTAGGCATTTAACTAAGTGTGTCTAGTACTTTATACATAGCACCTATTAGACTGAATATATATTAATAAGGTATCCAATTAAAGCTGATTACTTTGATGAGAACAGAGTTCAGGTGATATATATATATATATATATATATATATATATATATATATATATAATGCAAGGTTTTAATCCAAAAGACCGTATTCATAGAAACAGATTGAATGATGCAGGGAGCAAGCACAGACTTTAGACTCCTGAGTTGGGGTTGATTCTTTCACTTTCCTTAATTAAATTTCACAGCACTGCTATAGGATAGGTGTTAGTGTCTCAAATATGCTGAGTGTTACATTGCTTCTTAATTAATACGTATGGTTAGCAAGAGAAAAACTAAGATGCTGTCCCTGGTGTTCCAACTTTGAAGGAGATATGGATTTTAGATATCACTCAATAAATGCTTCATGAAGTCATGGGCTATAGATCAATAGTCACATTCAGGGAAACACCATGATATATAGATAACCATCTTATGATCTTTTTCTTTATGATGATACTCAGCCATGTTGATTTTTCTCACAGACTTTGATTTGAAACTCAGACTCATCAGCGTGAAGATTGTGTGGGGAAAGGCAAAGGTAATATGTATGTTTGTGTTTGTGTGTTTGTCTTGGTGTTGTGCATGTTCAATAATGTGTGTGTGTGTGTTTGGGTTGTATTGGGGTTGTGCATGTTTGGTAACATGTATGTGTATGCTTGGGTGACCTTGGGATTGTACATGTTTGGTAATGAGTATATGTATTTGGGTTTGTGTGTATTGCAGTTGTGCATGTTTTGAAGGTTATGAGAAATGTCCAGATTGTATGGTGAGAGAATTGTATTCCATGGGTGACAGGATTCTTATTCCTGACTTGGAAACTCAAAGATATTGTCTGTGCCTTGCTTGCCCCCACTCCACCACCTGTTCATAAAAATGTTAATGACTTCTCATTTTCGGAGTTGTAATTGAGAACCTTCATGTCTGAGAAATTTTAGTGAGCTTACAGGGCTTTTGAGAGGTAAAATGAGTAAACATGATGTCACTTTTTGATCTCAACTAAGATGTAAGACTTGGGAGAGTCCTAAAGGAGAAGAATGTTTCACAGGCTGGATCTCATTTGATATGCACCAAAGGGATGCAGAGGAGGCATTACTCAATTCAAGAGACATCTATTTGTTGTAAACTAGGAACCCCAAAATAAGCAATTTATGAGCACAAATGAACAAGTGTACTAGTACTCTTTCTTTCCCTCCCTTCCTATCTCTTTCCTCCCCTATCTATCTTTCCTTCATTTTCCTTTCCTTTCTTCCTTCTCTTGTTTCTTCTTTCCCTCCTTTCTTTCTGTTTCTTTCTTTGTTTCCTTCTTTTAGGTCTTGTGTAGCTCTGACTGGCCTGGAGCTTGCAGTGGTATTCCCACACCTCTTGTATGCTGAATTGCATACATGTGTCACCATGTTTGGCTTTAGTTGAATTAGTTTTATATTTTGTGCAACAAAATTCTATAAATATGTGGACATAAAATAACACCCATTTATTATCCACAGCTTCCATGGCTTGGTGGCTCAGGCATGACTTAACTGAATCCCCTGTGCAGGATCTCATAAGGCTGCAATCAAGGTGTTGGCTAGATTGAATTTTCATCTTGATCTTCTGGTCCCATGCTCAGGAATGTTGTTGAGAGAATTCATTTCCTTGTGGTTACAGGAGAGAGGCCCTCAGTTCCCATATTCCATTCTTCTCCAGGAATGGTCCACAACATGGCTTTTTCAGAGCCAGCTCAAGAACTCCTCTCCTGCTTGGGGTCTGTTTTTCTAGAGAAAGCTTGGGTCCCCATTTAGGAAGCTCACTTGCTTATATGTACTTCCAAACCCAAGAGAATCTCCTGTTGATTCATTCAGACAACTTAAAAGAGACCTTGGCTATGTCTGTAAAGTTCAGCCTCCATTATTATCACACTCTATTGTTTAGTATTTACAGGGTTGTACAATCATCATGACAGGCTAATTTTAGAATGTTCATTTTCTGTCTGCAATTTAGAATGGTATTATCCTTTTAGTATTTTAGGAAAACTCATATATGAGGTTGATTATTGCACAATATTTTTTATGAAAATTTAAATCAATATGATATCAAATATTGACTGGCATATATGGCGATTCATGTAAGTCATAAATATTACATGGTTTTAAAATATTTGTTTCCTTGCAAAGCACCTCAGAATGATGAAAGATAAATACTCTTTTTACCTTTCATGACTGAATTTTACATATGGAAAGAAGAAATTTGTGGTTCTATCTCTGAAATAAAGGAGGGTAAAGGAAAACCATTGTCCCGAATTGCAAAGCAAATGTCAAGTTCAGAAGAGGTTTAGCCAGCCCTGAGACCCTCAGATGGTAGCTTGCCTGAGCCCTGACACCTGTCTCCTTTCACCACCATTCCATTTCTTAAAGTTGGGAAGGAAAGAACCAATCTTGGTAGCTAGATTCTGTTTCCATCTCCAACAAGGTTTTCAATACTGCACAGTGTGTCACTTTGAATTTTTTTCACTTAGCATAAAATAGGAATTATAACCGGCCTTTTCAGTGATGGTACAAGGTTTATAATACTGTATCTGCTGAGTCTTTTGTCTACTGGATGCAAGAAAGAATGGCTTTAGATCTTCCTTCTTTCCATCAGTGAGTTAGTATTTAAGAACAATTTATTCACCCGAGAAAACTATGTTCAGAAAGCTTAAATTGTAGTTCATGTGAAGTAAGAAGGGACAGGCTATTATTTCGAGTTAAGTCCATTAAGAATAAGACAGTTTTAAATAAAAGCTTAAATACTAAATGTATAAAATTACCCTATATAAATGGGTTCATTTTCCTCAGTGTTAGAAGAATAAGAAATTTTAAGAGTAGGGGTAGGAAGGGTGTAGAAAGTATAGAGTATCTTGAATATTACTAATGCCCAGTCTCCAGTTCAGAACATCTACCCTATCAGTTAGTACAGCACTTGCATTATTTAATCTTGGAAGTAATATTGTGTTCCATGGTTTGATGTTTTGAATGTATTTGCCTTATCATGATCTATTTCTCCTCTAATTTTTCTATGCAGTTCTTCAGTTACAGCACCTGCTTCTTACCTCTGACTTTACAGTTCCTTTGAAACAATAAAACTTCTGAACAACATACATCTAAAAAACTCACCAAAAATTGATTTGGTATTATCTAGTTTATAATGTAAGTCTCAGCAAACCTTCTGATCTTAATAAGAAGTTTCATTTAGCAGATTCCATGCCAGTGTCTCTGGATAGTAAGTTCAATAACGTTCTCACATGTGTTAAAGTACTTGAAATGAAAGAGCTGACCCTAGTTGCTTTGCTGGTTACTCTGATGTAATTTCTCAGAGAAGAGTTTAAGAGCTCATCTAATCATTCGCAGAAATTACAATGACAGGGGAAGCCAAGCCAGATGAGATATGCAGAATGTCTCTGTAAGAGTACACGTGTGTATCTTCTTGCACCTGTCTACCACAGCCAGGTGGAGCCTCCTGCTAACAGACTTTTCCAGCCACAAACAAGCGCTGGTGTCCCCTTAAGTGGGACGCAACTCTGTGTCTTGAGCACTTTTGAAACAAACATCAAGACATTTGACCTGCATGATACACATTGCAGTTGCATAAATCAGCCCTGATGGTGCTCTTCATGGAAGGTAAATTTGCTCAGTTCTCCAACAGAGTGCTACGTTTGTTTTCTTTTGCCTCAGTGAGTTCTGAGGAGAACATTCATAGTCATGATGATGGAGCCAGATCATCCAGAAATACCCAAATGGAGAAACAAAAAGGGCCATTCATAAATTTGTAATGAAACTTACCCACTTTTCAAATATTTCTCATATTTTCAGATTCAGGACCAGGCATCTTGTTGTTCAGACACAACCTGATTTAAATTAAAATTAATTTAATTTTAAAAGAGGAACTGTAATGATTTAGCCCTGAAGTGTCCTCCCCAGTCTCACATTGAAGGTATTGTACCTCAGCTAATGCTGCTATTGCAAGATGACTTTAGGAGGTGGGATGTGTTTGGGAGGAGGGTAGGCATTGGGGGTGTGCCTTTAAAGAGGATGTTGGAATTCTGGTACCTCCTCTCTCTGTCGCTCCTCGTCCATCCTCATGTAACCAGCTTGGCTCTACCATACACTCTCCGCTGTGATAATCAACCTCACCTCAAGCCCAGAGTGATGGGACCAAGAAATCATGGATGGAATCTGCTCAAACTTTGAGCCCAATGACCCTTTCCTCCTTTTAACGTGTTTATCACAGGCATTTTGTCATGGAGGAGGAAAGCTGACATGTACAGAGATGATGTAGGAAAGAAACCAGTTGGTCATTTGAGCACATAGGTAATTGTTACCAGTTGTCATGGTAACATTCCTCCTCCTGACCAGCCAGCCAATATCACCTGTTTTGTCCCAACAAATCAGGTTCTGCATACTTAAGCCTATACTAAATGCATTTTTTTTAATATAAACAGATGGCCAATTGTTCCTGCCATTTAGAGGCATCTTATTAAGCATTCTCCATTGACTTTGTTTATTCCACTTTAAGAACCATGGCAACCACCTTGAGATTTTATTTTCCTCCTTTTTAGATTGCTGTTGTGTTTCTAAGACACCAAGGATCACTTGAAATAAAGGATCCAAGTCTTAGCTGTGTGTCAAGAAGAGGAAGTACGGGTAGAAACCTAGTTTAACTATAGCAAGCAAGGATCTCTTCTTGTGTCCCAAGCTCTGGCTCTGGACATGTCTGGTGGCTTTCCCTGTCTGGGGCTCAGTTTACTAAACCATAAAGTCATGATTCGTTCCTAGAGATTTTTGTTATTTCAGAAGTACGAGGCTCTCATGAGTCCATTTGTGTAAATTCTGCAACGTAGCTTTAGATGAAGGATGTTGATGGTGGGCAGCAGATACTTGGTGTTTTATCTGAGATACTAGAGAGAAATCCCATATGTTGAGCATTTTCTAAACAACAGAAATATAGTCTTTAATTTTGGGGGAAGTCCATGGTCAGGGTACCATCAGATTTAATGTCATGTTCCTGAGTTTGTAGTTGGTGTCTTCTAGCTATGTCCTCATATATAAGAAAGGTTAGAAAACTTTCTATTATAAGGGCACTAAACGGATTCTTGAGGGAACCACTCTTATGACATAATCATCTCCTAAAGCCTCGTCTCCTAATGTCATCACACTGAGGGTTGGGGTTTGAATGGCTGAATTTGTGGAGAAGAACACATTCAGTCAGTAACACTTGGCTAGCATATCGAGAGAGGTCTTTACAAGACAGTGATGGTGCTATTTTATGTGCTCTCTTGTTGCAAAATGATGGTACTTATGACATTATAAAACAGAATTGTGGATTTTATAGACCTATTATACTTAGAGAGTTTGTCTATCAGAGAAAAGGACCATTCTTTGGGCTATCAAGGTGTTTATGAAAGACGCTGGCATTACCCCTTGCTGAATTTCTCTCCCTTTTTTTCTCACTCCTCTTAGCATTGTAATGGCACAGCAGGGTCATAAATAATACCCTTGGACTACCTTGAACTAGCTAGACACACAGCTACATTTTATTCATGGATAATTTGGTTTGGGACATCTTGGAATGTTCATTCAAATAATGTATTCTGTCTTTAGCATTTCCCCTGGTCTCTGTTTCTATTCTTACCAGAGTTTCCCTTCAAAGGAAATTCAGGATGCAAAAACTCTTTTTGAATATTTAAAAAATTTTTTTCTAAGAAATTCATCTGGGCCATTTTATTCTTCATGGTCTTCAGGGAGTCTTTGAATAATATAACTTGTTATGCAAAAGGTTGCCATCTTATCCCTTAACCCAGTGACCTCACCTGCTGCTATGAAGCATTAGCAGGATTCTGTAAGAAGTGAATCATATTCAAACCATGGTTTAGCAAAGCAGATAAAATACTGACAGAATCAAAGACACGAAAGGACTGAAATGTCAAAGCCTTGAGACACTTTTTAAGTCACATCTCACTTGGATTCCCGGCTTCTTCATCTGTACAAAGCAGATTTTGTTATATACATTAACATGTCCTACCCATTTCAGCCTTTTGTAGATTTCTAAAGCAATGCACGTCCAGAAAATCATAGAGGCTTAAGATACATTTGGTGTTATTTCCTTGTGAAGAACCAATTTCCACTGAAATATCTTAAATCACTAAAGACATTGGGCCAAAGCATTACTAGTTTTTTCTTAATTTCTTGAAAATGTAAGGTGCTCTGGAGTCTGACCAGTTGTGGAATTACCAAATAATTCACACGTGTTTGTTGGATGTTTGAAGTATCCACACTGAAGTGTCTTTACTTTTCTATTTCTGGTTTCTAATTGGTAGAGATAGATTAACCCCAAGAAGTCGGAAGGGAATGAAACAATGTGTTTGATAAGGATGGATGAGCCCCTCACTATGTGTTCAAAACTCTCTACTAACTATTATGATGGACAAATCTATTTTACCCCCTCGATATATAAACTTCAGAATTTGAGTTAGGAATATTGAGGTCTGAAAAGTATAGTCTGTATGGAGAATTGATGGGAAAATTCACACTCTTGGTATTGGGTGGATTGAAATATGCAATAGAGAGAGACATTTGGTGATTTCATTAATATGTCTGACATCTTGTTTATAAAGAGATGGTTCAACAAATTTTGGACATCCCTCATGTAAACTTGTGGCTCTTTTCTTGATAAGGAATAATGAATTTGGGACAGAAGGAAAGCAAAGATGAAGTAGGAAAGAGTTTTCATCTTTTATGACATTGGGAAGAGGAGGTAGGTGTGGCTCCTACTTTTAAGCCTGGAATTTGACAAACCAGACCTTGAATTTCTATCCTGTCATTTCTTTCCTGGGAAACATGGGACAATATTCTTTATATTCAATATTCAATATTCTTTTAATTATTTTACTTCCAGAGGTGAACATTTTCATGTGTGTAACCTGAAGAAAATATTGCCAATCTTGTAGAGTTCTGTGAGAATCAACTAAGCTCATGTATATCAATGGTTTAGTTAAGTGTCAGGCTCATAATGTTACCAACACATGATAACTGTTGCATCATTGTTTAGGTAAGATGTCTTGTAGCCCAAGTTCTCAATAATATCACCTAAAAATGAAGCAATTCAGTATTCATGCAGGTTGAAAATAACATTAAAATTCTCAAGCTCACTAAGCCACAATTGGAATTTAATATAATGCTAATAAAATCAATAGTAATAATGAATGCTAATATTTGTAATTAAAGACGTAAATGTTTCATGAATAATGAATGCAAAGATATGTTAAAAGATCTAGGCTGAGATGAACACAAATAGGGTGTTCCAGCAATTCTAGTTTCAAGTGTTCCATAGCAGGGAACCTCAGCCAGATTGTTCTGAGAAAGACTATGCAACCCAAGTTTGCATTCAACTTATGTAACTCTGGCTGTTCTTGAACTTGTAAGCTCTGGTCTCAGCCTTCTAAGTATGTGCTACCATGCAGGATCTAGCAATCCCTTTTTCTTCTCTGAGAAAACCTACTACTTATGTCAACTATGATTGCATGCATACATTTAAATTTTGGTGTTCTTAAAATATAGTTCTACTTTCGATGAACCATGTGTTAGCATTAATTCTATTTCGTGAAATATCTATTAACATGGTTCACGGAAATGAGTTGGTTAAACCCTACATGTTGCTTCAATAAAAGTGATGGCTTTTGATTTTTTGGACAGGCTCACAACAATAAATTATATATATATATAATATATATATATATATATATATATATATATATATATATATGGTAAATAATGTATTTATATATAGCAAATAATGTATTTCTAAAGCCAAACAGTCTAGTTTTCTTTCATTCTTCTTTCTATTCTATTCCATTCAATCCCATCGTGTCTAAAGAAATACTGATCAAAGCCCACTCTGCTGATTTTCAGACCCACTAATGAGCAGAGCTCTCAATTTGAAAAAAGACCTAGGATTAAACTAAAAGCGGATGAAGCTTGTGGCTCTCTTTTCCCCAGGTGGGGGCACTTCTTATATTACACTTCAAGTGTATTTGAAACACAACCTCCTCTAACTTTGAAAACACTGTCGAGGGGGGCATTGACTACAAAGGGTCATATTGCCTGGCTTGAGGAGAGGCAGCTGCTGGCTCTAGGCTCAGGAAAGGGAGGAATATAAGAATATAAGGGAATAGGTGCCTCTTGGGAAAAAGTCCATAGATATTGTAGGCAAAGAGTTTGAAGGTTTGGGGCATCCTCTTCCCCATACCTTTCCATATTCTGACCATACCTGGCACACAACCTCATCCAACCCACTCACTCTTCCCTCAGCAACCAACCTGCTTCTTTCCTTGGCCCAAACTTTAAATTAAAAATTATTTATTTGAGAGAGGTGAGAGAAAGAGAGAGAGAGAGTGAGAGAGAGAGAGTGAGAGAGAGAGAGAGAGACAGCGACAGAAAGACAGAGAACTAATATGGGCATGGGGCATGGGCATGCCAGGGATTTCTGCCACTGCAAATGAACTCCAGATGGATGTGTATTTACGTGGGTACTTGGGAATCAAGCCCGGGTTGTTAAGTTTTGCAGGCAAATGCCTTAACTGCTGAGCTATCTCTTTAGCCCTGGCTCAAGCTTATTCTTGCGTGCATGTCTCAGTTAGAAAATCTCCTCCTCTCTCTTTCCTTTCCCTTTCATTTTAAAAACCCGATTACTACTGAACTGTCAGATCTTCCTTGAAACATACTTTATAAAACCCCTCATGCCAGCCTCAACCTCACATTGGCAGCTGAATTGGTGCTTCAACTTAACCCATGGCATCATTACTTTCTGCATTGTAATGTGTTGCATTGAGTTTGACTTGTTGAATGATTTTATTTTCCCTTAAACCCTACACTCATATAGAGCAAGATCTTACCTCTCTCTATGTTCATTTCAAAGCACAGTTATTGTCCCATTATCATGTCCAAAATATCTGTTGAATAA